>SKCR01037922.1:0-87730 GCA_019454045.1 Zanthoxylum bungeanum | reverse complement strand
CAGATGGAGTTTTAACCAATATCATCCACCTCAACATATTTACCCGAGGAACGAAGATTGGATCACAGGTCAATCTGCGCTTACGTCAAGTTACGTATGCCCTAAAGTGAAAAGATACTCTTCTAGAAGGCTAATAATGACTATGTGAAAACAGTGGTTTACCGGGAAATTAGCCCTTGCTAGCCGTCATAGGGCGGTGCAGTGGCAGGGAAGTGGCAGAACAAAGCCGCCATAGGCCGGTGCAATGACAGGAAAAATAGCTAATTTGATTGGCCGAATTGTGGGTAATTAAGAAGAATTGTTACTGTAATGATGACAGAATGACATGAGCTGACGTCATGGGTAGTGGAATAGTTGATTTGGAAGCCTATATAAAAGAGGTTGAAGTCTCAGATTCAGGGATTAGAAAAATTTACATCTCAACACTTAGAGAGAAACTAAGAGCCAAAAATCTAGTGATTCAGAGAGAAAACTAGTCAGTTGTTTGACTATTGAGAGAATTATTGTGGGCTAGTGTAAGACCCGAGGTGTTGTAAACTCTTTGTAAGTTCATTACCCCACTTGTAGCTCGGGTCGATCTTAACTCCAAGTAGTAATAAAACACACCTCTTTCTCCCGTGGACATAGGTTGAATCCACTCTCCGTTGAACCACGTAAATCTTTGCCTCTATGATTTATCTATCTGCTTGCTGAGTTTGCATTTAGTTCCCTACTAACGAAACAAATTCACTACTGATAAAGGTTTATTCGAGGGGTTAATTTCCCATATTGCCCTTCGAACGAAAAATAACTGTCAATATTTAGCACCGTTGGTGACGAAATACAAGAAGCAGCAAACACATTAAGGTGATGGCAGGAGACGGAAACCATAGATCTTTGGAGAATCCCACGGCTGAATGGATGGGCAAAATGGAGGAAAACTTACGGATGGAACGGGAGAATGCCCGAAAGGAGCGAGAGCCAACCTAAGCCTTTATGAAGGCTATGATGAAAAAGATTGAGAAATTAGAGAAAAAATCGAGAAAGCAGACGTACACAAGCCCTAACCGAATAAGGGAAGAGATCGCCAATATGAAGAGAGTAGTCGGAGTAGAAGAGGATCACGAGAAGGGGAGAAAAAACAACCACAAGATGAGGTCAGTAGTTATGGCTAGTGCTGCACTTGAGGATGAGCCCTGGGGGGAAGATGATGATAAGTGAACCCAGAATCGTCCAGTAACATTCCCAACTTTAAGGAGAGTAAGCTCGGGCGATACCGAGATTAGGGCGAAGAGCTCCGAGTAGGAAGAGATATCATGATCAAAAGTGCGAGTATGATGAGGCCTTTAGCCGGGGGAATGAGGACATAAATAGCCATCTGATAAGTTGGTTTCAGAAGGAGATAAGGAAATGAGAGAAAAGAACTCGGGGGGCTCCGGACGACCGAGACACAGAGATAACATCCTAGTTTACTAAATAAGTACTAGAGGTGGAGTTCACTAGGAGATTCTTTATGTTAGCGATTGACATTTACAATGGTAATATAGACCCTAGGTCCCACGTTGAGAAATTCGCTTTGCTTATGGATACTCAAGGCGTGGTTGGGGAAGCAGTCTGTAAAATATTCCCACTGACCCTGGGAGCATCGGCCAGCTTGTGGTTTATGAACTTGGCTCCAGAGAGTATCAATAGCTTTTCACAGCGGAGGAAGTCATTTGTGCGTCATTTCAAAGGAACATGCACACCGAGGAAGATGATCGGGTCACTAAGGATGATGAAATACCATAGTTTGGTATTAGAAGAATGGGCGTATGAGTCCCCATAATGTTGGAGAGTTTTAAAAAGGCTTTAAGGATTGAGAAATTGTGGTCTCATCTCAGGATTCAGAAAGTTCTGAACTATGCAACAACTTTGGAACATGCCAAGAGATTTGTATTGTTAGATGAGGAGGAGAAGATAACTCGATGAGCTAGGGAAAAGAAAGAGCCGAGGCAAAAACCCATCAAGACGGTGGCGGGGGATGGATGGGATCGGGCCCAATGAGGCAGGAGTTCAAGCCTATGGCTCAAGGTAACCCAATACCCGAGAGAAGGCTCGCAATCTAAGTTGCACATGTTGTGGGGGGCTCGGCTTACACAGCCCTCTCTAGGTTATTATTTCATATAGCTCGGGAAATACAAGACAAAAGGCTACTGACAGAGCTCGATCAGATAATATTCCCGACATAGAAGAGGGACAACATGAAGTATTACTCCCATCACAATACAATGAGACATGCCACTGAAAGCTATAGAGATTTGCAGGAGTAGGTAGAAGACCTAGTTAGAAATAGATACCTTCAGGAACGCATCGACCTCGACGCCATGAAGGCAAGACAGTACCAGTAGCATAGGTCATTATGTCAGGTGTCTGTCACTTGGAACAGCTGAATGGCACCCGGCTTAGGAAGCCCTGGAACACGAAGGTGTAGTGGGAGCACTGTCGATGGAGCCTCTCTTGAAATGACCCACAAAAATTTGTTAGATCGGCCGTAAATCTTTGAAATGCAAGTAAAAACTTTTTCTTTCTTTATAAATTGCTCACGCTTTTACACGCTTGATATTTATTTACACAAAAAGACGTGCTTGGTATTTCTTGGAAATACCCAAGATCGGTATAAACAAGAGGTACAACAAGATGTGTGGAACACAAGTACCCCCGTGGCATACTATCAACAAATGTCACAGGCTGGAACGTCAATACCTGATGACTTGCACCTCCTCGGAATTAGTAAAAATGTGCAAAATGATGTGCAAATAGCGCGTACCCCCATGGTACACCAACCACTGTGTCATTATCAAATTCCCGAACTAGAACTTTGATCGGTGAAATCACACACGTTACGCAAGCGCACGTATCGCTCAAGTAGTATAAAAATATCGATCCCACGAGGACTTAATTCCTTTACTATTATTAATTATTGACGCAAAATGTTTACTAGTATCTAATTGAGGTTGGAAGGGTTTGTTCGCTGGTTAAAGTTGGATTTGATTAAAATAAATAAATAAAAATACAAAATAAAACAAAGAAAATTAATAAGAAAGAAAACATCTAGGGTTGTGAATCCGCTCAATATTATTCTAATGATGAATTGATTCTTCTATACAAGTGTAATATATTAGTTGTTAACCGGGAACATGAAGATATACATAAGCATTTTCCGATGGTCGAATGCAAACACCCAAAGTAACCCAATTAACTATATTCCTATGTTAACAGAGTTACTGACCGGCGTTGTCACACGCGTATAACGCAAGCGCATGTATCGTTCAAGTAGTATAAAAAGTATCTATCCCATGAGGACTTACCACCTAAGTTATTAATTTATTAAGTCAAATATTTACGAGTATCTAATGAGTTGATTGATTGATTGGAATGGTGATTTTAAATTTAAAACAAGTAAATAAAATTACGCGAAAGTAGGTATAAGAAAATTCAATATAAAAAAACTATCAAGGGTTGTGAATCTTTCCAATATATTTTAAAAGATGAAGTGGTTATTTTATGTTTGTGTAATATATTGGTTTACTAACCTGGAAAAAGAAATTCTGCAAAAGCCTCTGTCGATGGTCGGATGCAAATACCCAGTGTAATCTAATTAAATCATATATCTATGTTAACCAAATTACCTGGATTCATTAAGATCAAGTTCCAATTGTGGTTACCCCCACCGACAGGTATATGTCTATCCTGTAAGGAAATCTATTAAAGGGTTATATATCCTCAATGAAGATCATGAGCTATTAAGTCTAAGGCTGAAACCTAAAATTCCTTTGTCAAGTTTATTTTAAGTTTACCAGATCAATCTTATTAATGGCCAGTTAAGAAGAAGCATTACGCTTAAGACTTAATAAGTAAACCTTTATATTACCCAAACTAT
Source organism: Zanthoxylum bungeanum (assembly GCA_019454045.1). Taxonomy (NCBI): domain Eukaryota; kingdom Viridiplantae; phylum Streptophyta; class Magnoliopsida; order Sapindales; family Rutaceae; genus Zanthoxylum; species Zanthoxylum bungeanum. The sequence continues at coordinate 83,832 of SKCR01037922.1, read as the reverse complement.
AAAATAACCCCTTATAAACCGATGATATTGAATTTCATCACAACCCCAGATAACAAACTTAGCTACGACACATATCTAAGGCTAATGAAAATTTAAATTTAAAAGACATAAAGTAACTGCTGAAAAGTAAAAACTAAAAGTAAAAATGTAAAAGTACAATAAAAGAAAATGATGGGGGTTAAAGGATCCACTTTTATCACTACTATTTTAGATATCTCCCTTAATATAATATATTAACTTGCGTGATATTACCAACCTGCCATAAAGGCGGTAGCCTGATTAAGTCAAATTAATAATTAATTACCAACCGACCAACCAGGCGGTATCCTTGCTTAGTCAGGTTAAAACCAATTTATAATTAATTACCAACCGGCCAATATAGCGGTATCCTCATTAAGTCAGATTTTAAATAGTTATTATATTATAATTAAGGGAGATGAATTTAAATAGCAATAATAAAAGCTTTACCTTTTACCCTAGCAGGGGGGAAGTTACCTCCTCATTGCTGAATAGTAAAAACTGAAAAAGTAAAGAAAGTAAATTACTAATACAAAAAGTAAATAAAATTAATTGCAGAACTGAAATTTAAACAAACTAAATACAAACTCCTTAGTATTATCAGAGAATTACAGAAAGGAAGGTACATCTGAAACTGAAATTTCGAGCTGAATTTATCGGAGTCTATAAGTGGGGCGCGTCACGACGTGCCGTGAAATACGGCGCCAAATGTGGCGTGTTCTCCGGATCTAGCGACACGTGTCATCTCCGAATTATTGGCTTCGTGTCGCGACGTGAAAATTCCTTCTTGTATCGCGACACGGACATCATGCTGATGTCAGCAATGATGTGTCTTCAATGATTAGTGTCGGCATAATGTGATGGTGACACGTGGTGCGGCGCACATTAGCAGAATTGCTGAGATGTTGACACGTGGCAAGCACATGTTAGCAAGGGCGCATGATAGCAAATTTCTCTGATTGTGACACGTGTCCCGGCGCATTTTAGCATGAAGGGGTGCACGTTAGCAAAATCCAGGGCACATTAGCGGTTGCGATGAGCCAAATTACAATTTTGCCCTTTTATCTGTTTTTCACTGTTTTGGCCCCGAATCACCTCCAAAGAGTCCTGGAACTTTCTTTATCTATAAAATAACACAAAACACATCAAAATATTCATAAAACTCAAGAATCTATATAAAATATAAGGTTAAATGAGTGAGAAATAGTGATACATTTACCACTCATCACACCCCCAAACCTAACATTTTGCTAGTCCTCGAGCAAAACAACAAGATAAAATAACATAAATAAATTAAGCTAAGCCACTTTCGTAGGGATCACGATTGCATTTAGCATATGCAACAAGCCTTTAAAGCCCTAGGTATCCCTAGTGGATGAGTTGTAGTCTCATGAGGGCTTACAACAACGATACCCACAAACGTTTGATAAAAGTAAAAAAATAGTAAAACTAATGTACACAAAAGAAAAAAGACAAGAGAAAATAGAATAAAGAAGTTAATGATTAACAGGTGAAACTTCTTATCCAAGTTAATAGTTGTTTTCTTTCTTTCTAAATTACCGAATAAGTAAATTCTCCGATTATTTTTACCATTCTTCATATACACAGCCAACAAAATATTAATCAACTCATTTTGCCCACAATAGTCACAAATGCAGTTGAGAAGAGAGTAATATTTTTGTCCTAAAGTTTTATCAGAATTCACACCTTTTTGTAGCAATGGAATAATATTTCTGATTTTTTTTCTTGATTTTTGTTTTTGTTTTGTTTTTTTTTATTATTTATATACAATATCTTCCATCTATGTAGCGAGCTTTAGGCCAGTGACTCCCAAACCAGTTGGCTTTGGAGCACTAGGTGTTAAGACACCCCTACATACTTAATTACTCAGACTTCAGATATATATATTTTTCTAACATCTTTGATCCATGTAACGAGCTTTGGGCCAGTGACTCCCAAACCAGTTGGCTTAGGGTACTAAGTGTTAAAAAACCCATACGGACTTAATAACTCAGATCTTAGACGTTTGTTTGTTTGTTTTTTTTATTCCCATTGCTTTTATTTTTAGATGCTTCCTCCAATTAAACTAGAGCACTGAATATTACAAACTTTTCAAATACATCTCATGTCCGTATGTTACCATGTATGTTGATAATGTTGGACAATTATGACTCATAGCATCACTATTTGTACAGAACATGGTGTTGTTGTACAAATTAACTACGTGACAAAGGAAATTTCTCTTTTGTCATTTGTAATTAGATTACCGGGATATATAAATGATAAAAGTCCATATGATTAGTTCCAGATTGATAAGATATGAGACAGTATCAATCCATGAAGGTTTAATCATTAAAACATCCATAGTCGGAGTAATATCGAGATTGGACATCGATAATGCGGAATAGACTAGTATTGCACTTGTGCATGTTATGGGAGCATACCAGTATAGTTCTCAGATATTTAAGTATTGGATACTTATGCAAGTGTGATAGAAGGTTGTGTTTACCGATGGTAAGGAAAGAGCTTCGCTCTGGATAGACCCCTCAGAATTCCATTGGTAGTATGAATATGTGTCTATGTAAGTCCGAATCAGGGTAGGTGTATTTGGTCTTAACTTGAGACTTGCACCGCTAATACTTGCGACAATCAATATACTTTGGTTTTGGTCGTCCAAGGCTTTAACCGGTTCTGTGTACGCCTTTTCTGGGTATATTGAGAATCGTAGTGTATTGGGTGTGATGTCAAGATGAAAGTATCACTCCAGTCATATGGAGATGATGATCACGTAGGATACAGAACTAGTACTCTTATGTACTGCAGTCATCGGGATAATATGACTAGGTCATGATTATCCGATTATAGAGACTAGTTACCAGAGATCCGATATGTGCTTCGTACGGGGCAAACATATTTCCAGCCCCAGGCCTAGCACGTGACATCCGAAATTTGATTGCAATACGCTATACTACATATACTACGCCTGATATAGATTACATATTCCTTTAAGAATATTTTTGGAGAATTGGGTAGGCACGATGCTTTGCTATAAGCCAACCATGTCTTGTAAATCGATAAAAATGTAGTACTAGGTACGTACGTATTCGGATAGTCCGACGACCGGATTTACTGTCAACATATCCAGGGATCTCATGGGTCGCTTCCCGAAGATTCACCGATGGCGTATGACTCAGATATAATTAATCTAGGATTAATTATTAGAGAGAGAAAATTAATCTAGGATTAATTACGGAGATATTTTATCTAGGACAAAATATTATTTAAAGAGAAAGAACGATTAATTTGGAATTAATGGATAAAATAATATATTCGATATATTAAAAGAAATTAGATTTCAACGCGAAATTAAAATTAGATTTTAATTCGGGCGAACGTGTTAATTTAGAATTAATTCGCTAGCGACGTGAATATGAATTTTGCTAGGTGTAGGCACTGTATTTTTGCATATAAGTCCCGATGATGAGTCTCGCATGGAGACACTACCTCTTTAATTGTGGAAACCGCGGGAAACGGACGTCGGAAGGGAATAGTCAAGAATTGACGCATTGTTGGATTTATTTCTCTGGATTAGCTTCGGGTTCGCTTGTTGGACCTCCGTTTCAAAACACATCCTTAGCCCAAACCCTCGCAAGACACACACCAAGCCCATTAAATCACTTCCCTAAAAAATCCACACATTAAACACATGTTGAAATCAAACAAAATCACCTTCCCAAATTAAATAAATCACATACCAAAATTAAATAAAGTCAAATAAAATACCATCAAAAGCTTTCCTAATTCACTTAAATTACATTCCCTAATTAAAAGATACAAATCAAATAATATCTCTAATCAAAAGAGAACAAATCAAATAAAATCAAATCACTTCCCTAATTAAAAGATTTTTCCTTATCCCACACTAATTAAAAATATCCCCCATAATTACACAAATCCCTTTCCTATTCAAATAAGGATAAACACAACCCTCACTTATAAAAAGAACCACAAACCCAACCTTAGCATCCCTGGCTCGTTCTCCCGAAAAACACAAAGAAAATAACCTAGTCTATTCACGCAAAAAGACCTTTGCATTGCCGCATCACTCTCCACATTCACGCACAAAAGCCACTGCCCACTCACGTTGCTGCCTCTCCCAAAGCCACGCACCATTTCCCTCAACACGTAACCTTCACCCCATTCAGCGCATCATACAACCTCCACTAACTGCCAACAAACTGCCGAGCAACACAGCCAGTAAACCACTCCAAAACTGCTGCATAATCCCTACCCCTCACTGCCTAAACTACATGCAAACTATACCCCAAAACTACCGTAATACGACCCCCTTTACTGCCGCCTAAAGCCTCTTCCATGCACTGAAAGATAGTTCAGAAATTGCCCAAAACAGTGACGAAAACTGCCCCATAACACACCTCCAAAACCGCCAAAACAGTCCCCGAATTAACCCAAAATTTAATCTAAAAACTGCCCAAAACAGTCCCTAAGTTGCCTTAAAACAGTGACCATAAAATACAACACAAACAGCAGCGCAACGGAGTAAAAAAAGCATCCCAAACATCGAGGAAAAACGTTAGATTAGTGAACCAGGAAAGTTGCGAAATATCAACCCTTCCGACGGCCGTGTAACGCGCTTTCGAGAGACGACAAAAGAGGTTAGACCTGAGGGCACCTTCTTTATTTATTATTCTTCGTTTTTTTATTTATTTTAATATATTATCACATGAGAGTCGTTTGTTGATGCATGATGTGAATTCCGGGTGAACGGAATGCGTGTTCTCTTTTGTGGTATATTGGATGGAAATCCGGACGTAAATTCCGTAGCTGAATCTGAATGGACGGTATTACGGTTTGCACTCGGGATACAATGCCACGTACCACTTGAGAGACACGTATTTTGTTTCATCCAAACTTGTATTCGAGCATGATTTAGTCTAGTAGATTATTTAGCATGATTTAGTCTAGTATGTTGTATGGGCCAAATTTGGTCCAGGGGCAATTTTGCCTTTTACTCCAGGCCAAGCTTCTACCGCAAAAGGAAGCCCCAATGTTTAAAGTATATAGAGGCCCAGAGTTTCACAAGCCCAGGCCCAGTGAGATGTCATGTGCTCAAAGCATAATCGGGGCTCACCCTACTCCAGTCAAAACATAACGCACAGGCTCATAAACACCATTCATAACCCATCTGTTCCAGCCTACAATGGGCAAAACGTAGTAATTGCGCCTCATGAAGTCGACCGTTATCATGACCCAACGGACAAGAAATCAAATGGAAATAAAGGCATACGTTACTGGGGCATGTATATATAGGAAATGAGGCTCCATGACGCGAGGACATTGAACTTCCAGCTCTCCTACCCATGACTTTAGAACACTCACACTCCAACTCACATGACCTTCTTCCTACCGCCCTCACGGCAGTCTACGGAGATCAAGGTAACATCTGACCTTGCTCCTCCTCTTACGACTTAATGCATCCCATTCCCATCACTGACTTGGGCGTCGGAGTGCCTACGGCATCCACCACACCGGTGGGTAGACCCTTCACGCTCACCCTACATCTTTGTTTTGCAGGATCGCCGGTGCCCCTATACTAAATCTCAATTGTAGGCCTTGGGTGAAAACCGGCGTCTACAATTTGGCGCCCACCGTGGGGCCAGCGATTCATAGCATGCAAAGATCTCTCCATCTAAGATCCTTTCAAACGTTCATACTTATGTGGCGTCACGCAATGAGCAGACTCCAGATCTTATGATCACCAAATTAGCCATCCTCCAAAGATAATCACAAACATTAGAACACATTTCTTCAACATCCCCAAAGGCCTAAGGCTACGGGTCACCCCAACAAGAGAGACTTTCAACAAGCGAAAATTCATGTCAGACGACCACCCACTAAATAACTAATGAAGAAGCCATGTCTCCAGCAGACCGATCACAATAAATCACCTCATTCATGCGAAAGGAAATGCACAAGTTCAAAAGAGTAATTCTCTCAAATCTACCTGGAATCAGACTACCAATAAGGAAAAATCGAGCCGAGATAGCATCAGACACTTCTTTCCTATAAACCATCAGCCCCCAGTGACATGGAAAATTGATTGTCTTCTTTAGACTATGTAGAAGGATCATCATCAATATCTCACTACATATGAAGCGAGGTGGACGATATGAGGAAGATTTCCCGGTCGATATCGCATAGATGAAGACTCGAAAAGGGCATCTCACTCGACATTATTTATACAAAGACGTGATGTGAAGACATTCCAGTCGACGTGTATGAATGGAGCTCTGGTGTTGGGGCAACCCACTCGACATTATCAGGTATGGCTTGGGACTTTTTAAGAATATATCAGCCGACATCTACAGTGTGTAGCTTAGGATTTGTCAAGGATGTCCCAATCAACATGCAATATGTGGTTTAACACTTATTTAAGGATCACATTTGACATTACATATATGATGATTGTCGAATGAGATCCTTTGTTTAGTTCTAGACAATTTTTAATTGTAGTATCTTATCATACGGACCCCACTCTATTGTTATGGGATAAATCCTCATACGACACCCTTAGTCTTTTGACCAGTGGTATTAAAATGATCCTGGTTCCCATCAGGTATGGTGAAGTGTAGACTCATATGTTCATTCCCCATGCCTGGTGAAGCAGAAGATTATCATAACTTCATGAGCAGGTCTGGTTGACTTGGGATATTTTGAGAGGAAAAATCTGGACCTTCATCTAGTAAGTCAATTGTAGCCTATTGGATATTTATCAGGCCCAATCTACTATGGTTATGTTGATCTTCACAGAGCCTAAGAAATGGCCCTTTAAAAAATTACCATTGGCGCAAAATTAAAAAAAAAGCCCCAAGGGGATTTGCAATGCTTCACGAAAAGAAAGCCCACTGCAAGGTGGGGGCCAACTACCCCATGCTGAAGAAGTTGTATTAAAGGTTCAAGTGCAAGCAAAGCTATGATGCATACAAAGAATAAATGGCCCTAACGAGCCTACTGCCAATTTAACCAGTCCACTCGACGAAGCTACACACACAATTCTCAATTACATGGGATCCAAGAGGAGCTTACAAAGATATTGAATGTTACATGCACGAAGAGAATAAGCCAATGCATGGGAGACCAGAACTATTCACATGTATGACTAGACAATATGGATATCTATCACATATGGTACCTCTATAAAATAACAATATTATTGAAATCCAACCCAGTCGACACTGTGAGCATGTGATGTTGAAGTACAGTCTCAACTTGTCGTGTGGTAAAAGAGGTTTACTCAGCCGTCCAAAATCATTTGAATTTTTTAAGTACTCACAATTACTTTTGTACCTAAGAAGTTCAGAGGTTGTTCTGGTTTGCCCATTTCGTTAGGCTACGGGCAATATAGTCTTGATATTCAAACTTAAGTCATTGCTCTCTTAGTGATTCCTTCGAATAGCTGGGGGGCATATCTCAAAAATTTCGATTTTGTGGCTTGTTTCACAAGCGTGGAGAATCTCAATTCCCTTACATGATACTCAATTCTGGGACAGCCTTCTCCTCAGATTCCAGGCCGACAGTCTACAACGATGACGACGACAGCAAAACAGAGCCTCATTGATTTTCACTATCGTCGCTAACGCTCTTGTCGTTATTGTCGACTCATTCAATACCCAAAAGGCTTATCCACCCCATTCATCTCCTCACACTCATTTGCTTCGTCGTCCTTTACATACCTCTCTCTCCCCTTCGTCGTTTCTCTAACAAAAGAGATAGAACCAATTAACACCCACCAATTACCAAATTCAGCACGCACTTCCATCATCCAATGGCAACCACCAGTCACCGGAAATGTGAGTTCCTCGTCACCCAATGTCCTGGTGACAAATTACTCAACTACGAAGGAGGAATAAAGTACCCGCACTCGGTGGCGTCGTCCGTAGTGCTGTAGTAGATGAAGAGAAAGCGTGGCAGGACCAGAAAGTATGCCTGAGCAACCCTTTGCCGCTAAGAAAATGACAGAGTGTTCGAAAGGAATATGAAAGGAAGCGGGAGTGACAGCATCTGGGATCCGGTGGTTCGGGCTCGCCGTATTCTGTGGATTCGAAGAAATCTCCTCAGCTTGGTTGTTTTGGCAATTTAGGGCAAGGTTTTATTCTTCATGTTATTAGAGTAGCTGTCGGTGAGGGCATGGGCTAGCCTTGCCTGCCGTTTTTTTGTGGGCTTTGGACTACTCCTAAATTTTTTGAGTAGATCCCTTGGTGTACTTGTCTGTGCTCTGATCCGCCGCGTCACTTAGTGTCCTCTATTAGACTGAATTGAAATTGTACGAGAGCTAAAAACAACATGTCGTCTCAGCTTACAAACCGACCCAAAAACCCATTCCATGATAATGCCCTTCATCAAAACCACAACCCATGTTGTTGTCGTTAGCGGTTGGAAAATTCTCTTTGACGTGCTTTTGCTTGGATGGGCCCCAAAGTGATAGGCCTATATGCTTCATTCTGCTCGGTAGGACCCTCGGCATTGGAAATAGGATTGGTACTTTGCTCCATGTTGCGAAGAGTGTAGGCATGCGCTGAGGTAAGGTCTATATGATTTGGTAATATGCTCAGCTCATCTAAATTTGTCTTCTTCTATATGGTTGAATTACCACTTTGTGCTGCATTCATTCGACACTAGCAAGGTAGTCACATGCCAGTCTACTCACAAGGCTTATAGTGACAGATTAGTGTCGAGTCAAGGTATTAAGAACTAGTTTGTCTGGATGATAAGTGAACAATTGGTTTATGAAGGGTCCGACACAAAGAATTCAGCGGCCTATCCAACTTTTGGACCAATCTAACATTTGGGCCGAGGATGTATGCATATAAATTATATTCTCTTTCTCAAATATTTTATATTCAGAAGTACCATTTATAATCAGCTTTTGTCTAGAATTGATACCATTGATTGAGAGATATCCTTTCGACGCAACCAAGATATTGCCGAATGGAGTTATTCCTTAATTTCTTAAGCCTACAACAGCATGTGGGCTGGCTTCATAAGGCTTGGCAATGCGTGAATATGCCACTCGACAAGACTAATATGCAAGCTAGGCATTTGACGAATCTTCCACACAGTAGGACACAAATAAAGGCTAGTCATAAAGGTGGATGACCATCGACCCATGGTGCGTGGAAAATTACCATCTCTTCCTCATGCGACATGAAAGGTTAGTTATCATTTCCATGCAATATTGATTTAATACCTCCAAATCCAGACTACATAGGGAATCTTTTTTCATGCCTAGTAGTATGAAAAATCCTTTGGATCTCCATCAGGTCCAACCGACCGACCTTCATCAAAACTAGTAGGATGATGACCCTCGTAGACCTTCATCAGGTTCACTCGACCGTAGTCTCATGGTCTTCAGACTACAAGTCCTGTTGAATGTGGAGTAATACCCTCATGGACCATTGTCAGGTCTTGTAGAATGAGGAATGAGAATCATCATAGACCTTCATTCAGGTCTGGTAGAGTGAGGAGCGATGACCTTCTTGGACCTTCATCAGGTCCATTTGATAAGTCCATTCAACCGTAGTCTCATGGACCTTCTTCAGGTCTAGTATAGTGAGTCGTGACCTTCTTAGACCTTTATCAGGTCCATTCGACATGACCATTCGATGGTAGTCTCATAGAAGAGTAGAGTGATGACCTTGATAGATATTCATCTAATTCATTCTATTATAGTCTCATGGACCTTTTTAAGCTGTAATAGTATGAGAAGGAAAGACTCTTGGACCTACATCAGGTCTATAGAGTGAAGACTTATAAATCTTCATCAGGTCTAGTAGAGTAGAGATTTTCATGGACCTTCATCTGGTTTAGTAGAAAAATAAGACTTTCTTGGACCTTCATCATGTCGGGTAGAGTGTAGACTATCTTGTGCCCTCATAAGGTATTGTGGAGTGTGTACCTTCAATGTTCTACTCTATTTACTTACCATGAGGTTTTGAATTTACAAGCAATGCCAAATATGACATAGTTGAAGACCTGGACTACTCCTAGTCCAGATGACATTGAAGATTCCTCGCAGTATAGAGTGTACCCTAAACCTTCATCTGCTTCAGTCGACCGGGGACATCCCCCATGGACTCATGTCGAGTGAAATGCAGACATAGACTTCCTACAGTCTATACGACAATGTCGTGTGAAAGCAGACCAGGGACAACCCTCATGGACTCATGTCGAGTCACGTTATAGACATGGATTGACACATGTTGTATGACTTTTTTCCTGAACCTTCATCTGGTTCAGTTGACCGGGGACATCCTTCATTGACTCATGTCGAGTCAAGTTGTGGACATGGTTTACACATGTCGTATGACTTTTGTCCTGAACTTTCATCTGGTTCAGTTGACCGGGGACAACCCCCATGGACTCATGTCGAGTCAAGTTATAAACATGGATTGACACATGTCATATGACTTTTTTCCTGAACCTTCATCTGGATTAGTTGACCGGGGACAACCCCGACGGACTCATGTCGAGTCAAGTTGTAGACATGGATTAACGCATGTCGTACACCTGGTTCAGTCGATTGGGTACATCCATATTGGCTCATGTAGAGTCAATTATCCCGACCATCATCTGGCTCGGATGACTGGGTACTTCCCCAATGGCCATTGTAGAGTCAAGTTCATAACTTGACATTCGTTTGGTTCACCCAATAGGTAGCATCAACGCTCAAGTACACCTACATGCTACGGCCTCGTCCCAGAAGACACATTCGTCAAGTACTCTCCAAGCCAAGGATTCCTTGACTTAGATAGTAGGGGACAAACTGTATGGGCCAAATTTGGTCCAGGGGCAATTTTGCCTTTTACTCCAGGCCCAAGCTTCTACCTCAAAAGGAAGCCCCAATGTTTAAAGTATATAGAGGCCCAGAGTTTCACAAGCCCAGGCCCAGTGAGATGTCATGTGCTCAAAGCATAATCGGGGCTCACCCTACTCCAGTCAAAACATAACGCCCAGGCTCATAAACACCATTCATAACCCATCTGTTCCAGCCTACAACGGGCAAACGTAGTAATTGCGCCTCATGAAGTCGACCGTTATCATGACCCAACGGACAAGAAATCAAATGGAAATAAAGGCATACGTTACTGGGGCATGTATATACAGGAAATGAGGCTCCATGACGCGAGGACATTGAACTTCCAGCTCTCCTACCCATGACTTTAGAACACTCACACTCCAACTCACATGACCTTTTTCCTACCGCCCTCACGGCAGTCTACGGAGATCAAGGTAACATCTGACCTTGCTCCTCCTCTTACGACTTAATGCATCTCATTCCCATCACTGACTTGGGCGTCAGAGTGCCTACGGCATCCACCACACCGGTGGGTAGACCCTTCACGCTCACCCTACATCTTTGTTTTGCAGGATCGCTGGTGCCCCTATACGAAATCTCAATTGTAGGCCTCGGGTGAAAACCAGCGTCCTAAAAAAGGTGCATTCACTTGGTCGCTTGAACCCTTGAGTGGGGAGTCCTAGTTGTGGACAACCCTTCGTCAGCAAGAGCCTTTGTCCACACTCCCGTAAACCCACATGTGAACCTTAGTCGTATAATTAGTAGAAATTATTTTGTATGTTGATGTTTTGGGTCGTCATCATTTGGATCCAGTTGGACCTTTTGTCAAAAGATGTGAGCTTGTTGGGCCATTTAAACTGGGATGAGTTCGTGTCCTTTGACAGTTGGGTCAAAAGCTTCTAAAATGACGATGGGCCATCTTATGTTTGGGCCTCTTATCATTTGAAGTTGTTTAGCCATGTTATCGCAAAGTATAAACTTGTTGGGCCTTTTCAACTGGGGCAAGTTTGCACCGCGCAATAGCTTGATTGAATACTTTAAAATGATAATGGGCCAACTAGTATAAAATTTTTATGAGCTTATATATTACATGCATCGCCCGTATCTCATGCATCTCATGCATACATGCATCATGTTAACCCTTGTGTCTTAAAAGCCATCATAGATATCTGGTGGGTTAGAGAAGAAAGAAAGATTTGTCAAAAAGAGTTTAGCAAGCATGGGTATCGGGAAAAGGAAGTCGAGAAACAGAAAATTTTACGGCAAGGATAGAAAGACCATGGTGGGCCCAAAAAAAAGGAAAAAAGAAAAAAGACAAAAAAAAAAAACTGTTTGTTTTTAGTCCTTGATAGTTAGACATAAGTCCAATGATGAAATCGTTTGATTTAGGGTGAAATCTTAGAAATGATAAACTCTTGATGTGCTTTATTTGATACTTTCAGTGATTGATCTATGTTAGATTCGTAAGCACTCCTCTATAGGTTCTTAGCGGTGAAAACCTGAGTAGTTGGCAAGATGACTAGTTGAAGAAATTGTAGGTCAGTGAATGACCGTTTGCTTAGATTTCTATCTTGATTTGCTTATGTTATGATGTGTGATATGGTTGAAAATAAAAGAAAAGTCTCTAAAGAAAAAAAATCAAACCACCTATAACCGATAAGCGTGAAGCTACCCATGGGCGAGTATTAGGACCATCATGAGGAGAAATGCTACCTTAAAGGGTAGGTGTGTTGAAAAAAAAAAGAAAAAGAAAAAAAAAGAAAAAAAAAGAAAAAAGAAGTTCGAAATGAAAGAAAAAAAAGAGAGACAAAAGAAAAAGAAAACCATACCACATTGAGCACATAAAAGCAACTGCAGGCATAATTGAGACATCTAGGTTGGTTTGACCCATCGATCCTAGTTTTTTTTGACGAAATCATTGAGTTGGCTTACCTGGGGATGAATCTGCAAAGGAACCTTTGCATAGACACACTTTGAGTCTGGGTTAGATCATTTATTCAAAGACTTAGATTTGAGTTGCATTGAATGTTTTGAAGGTTCTCTGGTTTCAATACTGGGCATTCTTTGAGGGCAATAATATGTGTAACTATTGGGACTATTTCGTAGCATGTGATATAATATGATGATATAGAATTTCATATCATGTGGTCCACCTTGACCTAATGCAAGCAGCGGAGAGCAGAAAGCTAAATCAAGACTGGGGGCGACCAGTCTACCACCTTACGAATCAGGGGTATAATGAGATATTGAGTCATGAGACCAAAGGAAACTGAGCAATTACCAGAAGAGAAATGACAGAAAGAAACTGTAAGCAGGCCCCGGGGACGACCGAAGACAGTTATAGACGAGAAGCACCGAGTAGCACAAGGAAGACCTAACCCATCAGAATAGGAAATACATCCATGCATACATGCATACACGTAACACACTTGCATTCCTTTTCTGTGTTTGTTCTGTTTTGTATTCACAGGTTTTAAAAAGAATGAGAAAGCGGCAAATGTAAGCCAACCAGAATCAGCAACATATCAGTATCAGTTTCGGGGATGAGTCCCAGGGTTGAGGCCCGCACATCAGTAGCAGTTTTGGGATTAGTACCAGGGTCGAGGCCCACATCAATATCAGTTTTGGGGATGAGTCCCAGGGTCGAGGCCCACATCAGCAACAGTTTGGGGATGAGTCCCAGGGTCGAGGCCCACATAGGCATCAGTTTGGGGATGAGTCCCAAAGTCGAGGCCCACATCAGTTTCAGTTTTGGGGATGAGTCCCAGGGTCGAGGGCTGCACATCAGTAGTAGTTTTGGGATGAGTCCCAGGGTCGAGGCCCACATCAGTATCAGTTTTGGGATGAGTCCCAGGGTCGAGGCCCACATCAGCATCAGTTTTGGATATGAGTCCCAGGGTCGAGGCCCACATCAGCATCAGTTTGGGGATGAGTCCCAGGGTCGAGGCCCACATCAGCATCAGTTTATGGATGAGTCCCAGGGTCGAGGCCCACATCAGTATCAGTTTTGGGGATGAGTCCTAGGGTCGAGGCCCACATCATTAGCAACTTTGGGGATAAGTCCCAAGGTCGAAGCCCACAATCAATTCAGTTTCGGGAACAAAGCCCACTTTCAACACAGCTCGGGAACAAAGCCCAGGGGAATAAAGCCCTATCTTAACACAGTTTAGGAACAAAGCCCAAGGGAATAAAGCCCTATCTTAACACAGTTCGGGAACAAAGCCCAGGGGAATAAAGCCCTATTTTAACACAATTCGGGAACAAAGCTCAGGGGAATAAAGCCCTATCTTAACACAATTCGGAACAAGACCCACAATTCAGGGAACAAGACCCTCAACTCAAATCGGGAACAAGACCACGGGAAAAGTCCCACAATTCAGGGAACAAGACCCTCAACTCAAATCGGGAACAATACCCACAATTCAGAGAACAAGACCCTCAACTCAAATCGGGAACAAGACCCACAATTCAGGGAACAAGACCCTCAACTCAAATCGGGATCAAGACCCACGAGAACAGGACCCACAATTCAGGGAACAAGACCCTCAACTCAAATCGGGAACAAGACCTACGGGAACAAGACCCGCAATTCAATTTGGGAACAAGACCCACAATTAGGAACAAGACCCTCAACTCACTTCAGGAACAAAACCCACTCGGTGGTTCGGGAATAAGACCAAGAGGTCACAACACCTCGCCATCAATCTCAATTCAATTCAGGGAACAAGACCCTCATCACAATTCAGTGAACAAGACCCTCATTTCAACTCAGTAATGGTTCGGGAATGGACCACCTCACAAGTAACGGTTCGGAAATAGACCACATCACCAGTAACAGATGCCGAAAAATGGCACTCCAAAATGGAGCACACACAACAGATGCCGAAAATAGCGCTCCAAAATGGAGCATGCAACAACAGATGCCGAAAATGACGCTCCAAAGTAGAGCATGCACAACAGATGCCGAAAATATCACTCCAAAATGGAGCACACACAACAGATGCCGAAAATGGCGCTCCAAAATGGAGCACCCACACACAGATGCCGAAAATGGCGCTCCGAAATGGAGCACACACATCAGATGCCAAAAATGGCGCTCCGAAAATGGAGCATAGTTTGAGAATGGACAACCACCAGCGACACCTCGGGTATGGGGTTTAGCATGCTGGGTACGGCACTCCGAGTATGGAGATATTACAGCGACACCTCGGGTATAGGGTTTAGCATGCCAGGTACGACACTCCGGGTATGGAGACATACGCGACACTCGGGTATGGGGTTTAGCATGCCAGGTACGGCACCCCGGGTATGGAGACACTACTGCGACACTCTGGGTATGAAGATGCAACCACGACACCTCGGGTATGGGGTTTAGCACGCCGGGTATGGCACAACAGATCAACTCAATTCAAAACAACCGCGACACCTCAGGTATGAGGTTTAGCACGCCGGGTATGGCACTCTGGTTATGGAGACACTACCGCGACACCTCGGGTATTGGTTTAGCACGTCAGGAATGGCACCACCAAATCATTCAGTTCGAAGCAGCAGACAAGTCAGGTGGCAGCTGGCGAGCCAGGTAAGTTAAAATACATTGCATAAACTTGATAGGATTGTCATTGTAACACACTGCACAAGTCCCATCAAAGTGGGGGCGACAGTAGGCACTGCATTTTTGCATATAAGTCCCGATGATGAGTCTCGCACGGAGACACTACCTCTTTAATTGTGGAAACCACGGGAAACGGACGTCGGAAGGGAATACTCAAGAATTGACGCATTGTTGGATTTAGTTCGCTGGATTAGCTTCGGGTTCGCTTGTTGGACCTCCGTTTCAAAAACATCCTTAGCCCAAAACCCCCGCAAGACACACCAAGCCCATTAAATCACTTCCCTAAAAAATCCACACATTAAACAAATGTGGAAATCAAACCAAATCACCTTCCCAAATTAAATAAATCACATTACAAAATTAAATAAAGTCAAATAAAATACCATCAAAAGCTTTCCTAATTCACTTAAATTACATTCCCTAATTAAAAGATACAAATCAAATCATATCCATAATCAAAGAGAAACAAATCAAATAAAATCAAATCACTTCCCTAATTAAAAGATTTTTCTTATCCCACACTAATTAAAAATATCCCCCATAATTACACAAATCCCTTTCCTATTCAAACAAGGATAAACACAACCCTCTCCTATAAAAAGAACCACAAACCCAACCTTAGCATCTCTGGCTCATTCTCCTGAAAAACACAAAGAAAAAACCTAGTCTATTCACGCAAAAAGACCCTTGCATTGCGCATCACTCTCCACCTTCACGCACAAAAGCCACTGCCCACTCACGTTGCTGCCTCTCCTAAAGCCACGCACCATTATCCTCAACACGTAACCTTCACCCCATTCAGCGCATCACACAGCCTCCACTATCTGCCAACAAACTGCCAAGCAACATAGCCAGTAAACCACTCCAAAACTGCCACATAATCCATACCCCTCACTGCCTAAACTACACGCAAACTATACCCCAAAACTACCGTAATATGACCCCCTTTACTGCCGCCTAAAGCCTCTTCCCTACACTTAGAAATGGTACAAAAACTGCCCAAAACAGTGATGAAAACTTCCCCCTAACACACCTCCAAAACCGCCAAAACAGTCCCCGAATTAACCCAAAATTGAATCTAAAAACTACCCAAAACAGTCCCTAAGTTGCCTTAAAACAGTGACCAGAGAAAATACAACATAAACAGCAGCAAAACGGAGTAAAGTAAAAACAGCAGCCCAAACATCGAGGAAAAACGTTAGATTAGTGAACCAGGAAAGTTGCGGAATATCAACCCTTCCGACGGCCGTGTAACGCGCTTTCGAGAGACGACAAAAGAGGTTAGACCTGAGGGCACCTTCTTTATTTATTATTCTTCGTTTTTATTTATTTTAATATATTATCACATGAGAGTTGTTTTGATGCATGATGTGAATTCCGGGTGAACGGAATGCGTGTTCTCCTTTTGTGGTATATCGGATGGAAATCCGGACGTAAATTCCGTAGCTGAATCTGAATGGACGGTATTGCGGTTTGCACTCGGGATACAATGTCACGTACCACTTGAGAGACACGTATTTCGTTTCATCCAAACTTGTATTCGAGCATGATTTAGTCTAGTAGATTATTTAGCATGATTTAGTCTAGTATGTTATTTATTTTTATTTTTAAGCATGATAAGTTATTTATTTTGTGTTTGGAATTTGCATTATGTTTATGTTGTTAATGTTTTCCGCATTATATAATTGAAGCATGTTCATGGGATTGCCGTGTGTTATCGTGTGTTTTCCGTTAGGAAGACTTACTTTTCAAGCATGCAAACTTAGACATAGGATTTATTTTGATGAATGCGGACTAGATCTAAGTTACCTTTGAGCATACATGTTGAGTAGATTCAGTTAGTTTATTGCACAAATCATATCATTACAGGTGACATAAGTAAAGGACCATTCCGAACCCAACGGTTTGAGGTCTTCCCTTGCGAGGGGTGAGTGCGGCCTTAAATCCTTGTCCCGGTTCACACCGGATGGCGACTCCATGTTATTTCTCCGATTTAGTTCCCCGCGAGCTATTCCGTACTCCCAACCGGGCCGCGAGCCTAGAACAGCGTCACCGATTTCTGTGTCCTACAGTCTGGCGACCTCCACTGAGGATAGAGAATCGGCCCCGAAATCATGTCTTGTGATGTTTATGATTTGTGCTTTAGTTGACCGTGTCTGTAGTGGGTTAAAAGGCTTTAATCAAAGGCATTGTTAAGGCTAGGTGATGGTTCAATGTCTTCCTTCATTCACTACCTTTCTATAAGGAAAAACTGTGAAGACACCGAGATGATCATTACTCGTAGCTCGTTGTGACAGACTAGTTTGGAGGACTCGTTGTTTATTCATGTCACCAAGGCGATAAGAGCCTAAGAGACTTGGGTATTTAAGAGAGTTCGCTCCACCCTCTCTCTGGGGAATCTACAGTGGGAAATCCATTCGATAGTTAGTCACACACCGTAACTCGTTGGCACGTACCGTAAGGTATAAAAAATGTGCGTTCACTTGGTCGCTTGAACCCTTGAGTGGGGAGTCCTAGTTGTGGACAATCCTTCGTCAGCAAGAGCCTTTGTCCGCACTCCCGTAAAACCACATGTGAACCTTAGTCGTAGAATTAGTAGAAATTATTTTGTATGTTGATGTTTTGTTCCATCGTCATTTGGATCCAGTTGGACCTTTTGTCAAAAGATGTGAGCTTGTTGGGCCATTTAAACTGGGACGAGTTCGTGTCCTTTGACAGTTGGGCCAAAAGCTTCTAAAATACCGATGGGCCATCTTATGTTTGGGCCTCTTATCATTTGAAGTTGTTTAGCCATGTTATCGCAAAGTGTAAACATGTTGGGCCTTTTCAACTGGGGCAAGTTTGCACCGCGCAATAGCGTGATTAAATACTTTAAAATGATAATGGGCCAACTAGTATAAAATTTTTATGAGCTTATATATTCCATGTCATGCATTATGTTAACCCATGTGTCTTAAAAGCCATCATAGATATCCGGTGGGTTGGAGAATAAAGAAAGATTTGTCAAAAAGAGTTTAGCAAGCATAGGTATCGGGAAAAGGAAGTCGAGAAACAGAAAATTTTACGGCAAGGATAGAAAGACCATGGTGGGCCCAAAAAAAAAGGAAAAAAGACAAAAAAAAAAGACAAAAAAAAAAGAAAAAAAAAGAAAAAAAAAGAAAAAAGAAAAAAAACTGTTTGTTTTTAGTCCTTGATAGTTAGACATAAGTCCAATGATGAAATCGTTTGCTTTAGGGTGAAATCTTAGAAACGATAAACTCTTGATGTGCTTTTATTTGATACTTTGAGTGATTGATCCATGTTAAACTCGTAAGCACTCCAATATAGGTTCTTAACGGTGAACACCTGAGTAGTTAGCAAGGTGACTAGTTGAAGAAATTGTAGGTCAGTGAATGACCGTTTGCTTAGATGTCTATCTTGATTTACTTATGTTATGATGTGTGGTATGGTTGAAAATAAAAGAAAAGTCTCTAAAGAAAAAAAAAATCAAACCACCTATAACCGATAAGCGTGAAGCTACCCTTTGGCGAGTATTAGGACCACCATGAGGAGAAATGCTACCTTAAATGGTAGGTGTGTTGAAAAAAAAAAGAAAGAAAAAAAAAGAAGAAGAAAAAAAAAGAAAAAAGAAGTTCGAAACGAAAGAAAAAAGAGAGAGACAAAAGAAAAAGAAAACCATACCACATTGAGCACAGAAAAGCAACTGCAGGCATAATTGAGACATCTAGGTTGGTTTGACCCATCGATCCCATTTTTTTTGACGAAATCATTGAGTTGGCTTACCTGGGGATGAATCTGCAAAGGAACATTTGCACACACACACTTTGAGTCTATCTTAGATCATTTATTCAAAGACTTAGATTTGAGTTGCATTGAATGTTTTGAAGGTTCTCTGGTTTCAATACTGGGCATTCTTTGAGAGCAATAATATGTGTAACTATTGGGACTATTTCATAGCATGTGATATAATATGGTGATATAGAATTCCATATCATGTGGTCCACCTTAACCTAATGCAAGCAGCGGAGAGCAGAAAGCTAAATCAAGACTGAGGGCGACCAGTCTACCACCTCACGAATCAGGGGCATAATGAGATATTGAGTCATGGGACCAAAGGAAACTGAGAAATTACCAGAAAAGAATTGACAGAAAGAAACTGTAAGCCGACCCCGGGGGCGACCGAAGACAGTTATAGACGAGAAGCACTGAGGAGCACAAGGAAGACCTAACCTATCAGAATAGGAAATACATCCATGCATACATGCATACACGTAACACACTTGCATTCCTTTTCTGTGTTTGTTCTGTTTTATATTCACAGGTTTTAAAAAGAAGGAGAAAGCGGCAAATGTAAGCCAACCAGAATCAACAATATATCAGTATCAGTTTCGGGGATGAGTGACCGGCGTAAACACACACGTATAACGCAAGCGCACTATCGTTCAAGTAGTATAAAAATATCGATCCCACGAGGACTTAATTCATACCGTTGTTATTAATTATTGATACTATTTATTTACAGGTATCTAATTACAAGGAGAAGTGAATTGATTGCTTTTAGTTGGTTGAATGTGGTTTTTCAAAATAAAATAAAAACAGACTCAAAAGAAAATACTAAGGAAAATAAAAGAAAAGACTCAAGGATCTATGGTCGTGACTCCACACAATATTATTATAAAGATGAATTGATTCTCTTATCTATGTGTAATAAATCAATTTGCCAACCTGGAACACGAAAATATGCAAAAGCCTATGTCGATGGTCAGACGCAAATACCCAATATAACCCAATTGAACCATATGTCTATGTCAACCAAATTACCTGGATTCATTAAGATTAAGTTCCAATTATGGCTACCCCCGCCCGACATGTATATGTCTATCCTGTAAGGAAAGCTATTAAAGGGTTATCTATCCTCAAGGAAGATCGTGGGCTATTGAATCTAAGACTGAAACCTAAAATCCCTATGTCTAGTTCATTTTAAGTTTACCCCATCAATCTTATTAATGGCCAGTTAACAAGAAGCATTAAGCTTAAGACTCAATAAACAAACTAAAGAACTACCCATAAAAAGAAAATCAATTATTAAGTGTGGATATTGTGTTTCATCACTTCCCTAGAATAAAATAAAATGATGGGGTTAGAGGATCCACATTTAATATTTCTTATCTAGGAATCTCACTTATTATAATATATAAATTATTTTATCTTCTGTTTTCTCAGGAATTAATAATGTTAAACAATTAAAATCAGCCATATAGGCGGTAATCCATTTAGTCCAATTACACCAGCCATATAGGCGGTAATTATCTGTCACATAAAGACCAGCCATATAGGCGGTAAAGTAATTTATATTTAACCCGACCATATAGGCGGTAATAAAGTCTGACATTAATTAATCCGGTTAAATTATAATTTATAAATTATAGTTAAGTGAGATTTACGTAGATAATTATATTAAGGGTTTCACCTTTTACCCAAGCGGAAATTTAACTACAAAACATAAAGTAAATAAATAAAAAGCTGTAATAAAAACTAAAAATAAAAATAAATAATTTTATTATTACAAAACTAGATGCTTCCTATGAAATCAGGGAAAAAATCGCAAGGAAAGCACACCAAATGAAGTGAAGAAGGCCTGAATTTATAGGCATTTTCTGGAACCAGTATCGCGACGCCAAAGGTCCCAGCGAAGGCCTGAACACGTATTATACAAAATATTAGGTTAGATGAGTGGGAAATAGTGATATAAATACCACTCATCACACCCCCAAACCTAACATTTTGCTAGTCTTCGAGCAAAACACAAAATAAAATAACATAATAAAATTTAACTAAGCCACTTTCGTAGGGATCACAGTTGCATTTAGCATATGCAACAAGCCTTTAAACCCCTAGGTGTCCATAGTGGACGAGTTGTAGTCTCGTTAGGGCTTACAACAATGATACCCACAAATATTTTACAAAAGTAAAAAGAAATTAAAACTAATGCACACAAAAGCAAAAAGACAAGCAAAAAGAGAATAAAAAAGTTAGTAACTAATCAGGTGAAATTTCTACTTCAAGCTACTAATTGTTTTGTTTCTTTCTAAATTATCGAATAAGTAAATTCTTCGATTATTTTTACCATTCTCCATATACACAGCCAACAAAATATTAAACAACTCATTTTTGCCAACAACAGTCACAAGTGCAGTTGATAAGAGAGTAATATTTTTGTCCTAAAGTTTTATCAGAATTCACACCTTTTTGCAGCAATGGAAAAAATTTTCGGATTTTTCGGATTTTTTTTCTTTGATTTTTCTCTATTTTTTATTTATATACAATATCTTCCATCTATGTAACGAGCTTTGGGTCGGTGGCTCCCAAACCAGTTGGCTTTAGGGCACCAGGTGTTAAGACACCCCTACGGACTTAATTACTCAGACTTCAGATATATATATTTTTGCAGCATCTTTGATCCATGTAGCGAGCTTTGGGCCAGTGACTCCCAAACCAGTTGGCTTTAGGGCACTAGGTGTTAAAACACCCTTACAGACTTAATAACTCGGATCTCAGATTTTTTTTACTCCATTACTTTTTGAGATGCTTCCTCCAATTAAACTAGAGCACTGAATATTACAAACTTTTCAATTTTAACTCATGTCCGTATGTTACTATGCATGTTAATAATACCTGCCAACTGAGCATATGAAGATCCATTTTAGTCCGTTTTATGGAGAATTTACAAATTAATTAATTCAAAAGGAAATAAACAAAAATTAACTTGTTCCGAAACAGGTTTGAGATACCTCTCAGGAGTGGGAACTCTTTACTTAGATATCTCTTACCAATTTCACCTTTTTAAAATAAAAACACAAAATATTTTTGTAATTTTTGAAAATTTTCAATTTTTTTGTATTTTTCGAAAAATTTAGGACTAAAAATAAAAATAACACACAAACTAAAAACAAGGTACTGATCAACTAATTCCCTCCCCCAAACCTAAATGAGACATTGTCCCCAATGTCTTAAACAGTAGAAGAAGAATTTATAAGATAATATCTGGTTAGCCGAAATTCTACAGGAAATTAAAGATTAAGATCCAGATTAATCCGACGCCTCTTACCACGATCGTCCTCGGACCAATTTATCTTTGAAAGGATAGGGTCAACTTGTGGTTCATAGGCTAAGAGTTGATCAATTAGATCCGGAGCAGTTCTGGAAGTATAGAGAAGTTCTTTCATAGGTTTTGACACGAACCCATTTCTCCGAGCATCATCAAGAAACACACAAAGAAAATCATAAAATCCATCAACGTTAAACAGTCCAATTGGTTTCTGGTGTATGTTCAGGTTCGCCCAAGATAGAACTATAAAAATATCTTCCAATGTACCCAAGCCACCTGGCAAAACGATAAAAGCATCAGCACGGTTAATCATTTCTACCAATCGTTCAGACATACCTGGCACGATCAGTTCATCTCCGTTTGATGATCCAATAAGATTTGCCTCTGCCAAGGGTTTTTGGATGATTACCAAAACATGACTGCCTCCTTCCTGTACAGCCTTTGAAATGATCCCCATAAGTCCAAGATTTCCCCCGCAATATATTAAGTGCATATTCCTTGCAGCTAAGACTCGACCCAATTCATGTGCTGCTTCTACGTATTATGGCTTAACACCAACACTAGTACCACAAAACACAAAAATGTTCTCAACTCGTCTTCTTGAAGTGGCTTCCATTTTTTTATGTATTTCTTTCTCAAATCAGGATGCCTTCCAAAGTGCAATGACGAGCTGAATTTATAGTACCTGAAACGGGTGAGTAATAATAGCACTAATATAAAGCTTGTTAGCTAAACAACAAAATGAATCGTGAAAGATCAAAAAGTCTGGATCTTGTTTATGAAAATAAAGAAAATAACAAAAGAAAAGCAAATCAAAACAATTATTAAGGCAACGAAATTGTGTACGCAATACGCCAATCGCTTAGTATAAATTCATTAGGATGCGTCTCAAGAATCCATTCCTTACTCAGCCACCACTAATGAATTAGCTCTCATCTTTGTGATTTCCAAACACCATTCATTCTGTCTTAAAATGCTCTGTTTGTGCTTTTCACTACAAAAATCACATACAAAATTAAAAACTCTACAACATGTATAGAAAATATAAAAATAAAAATTACAACAAATTGCCTCCCTGCTAGCGCTAAATTTTTCGTCTTCAGCCAGACGTGACTGAAATCCATCTGTCAAGGAGGTTTCAGCGTCGTTTTGGATGTCCGATTAAAGACAATCTCATGAGCGTTGCTTTTGAATGGTCTTTTCCAACGGTAAGGCAGCAGAAATTTTTTTGTCCCATTTAGTGCTTGTGCCACCTTTTTGCTCCTTGTTGCTCTAGTGGTTCCTGCAAAGAAAGAAAGAAAATTAGGAGGTCTCGTATGGTGCTTGACTTGGAATGGAAGTTCCATTCTGTCAAGCTTTTGGGTGATATCTCTAAATTGTACTCCCCAAAACAGTGATGTTTCTTCTGAATGCTCTGGATCTTCAATAAGGTCAGACATTTGCTCCTCCATTTGCTATGCTTCTTACTCCACCTTTTCTTCACCGATGAATTTTAAAATTTCCGTATTCAGCTCTTCATCTGTCATCTGTGAAATGCATGCTTCAAAATTATCAACCTGAGGATGAAAAGAAATGTCAGATTTTATGTCTTTATCCTCTGATCTGGGTGAAATGATTGGTTCAGGTAGATCTTCTTCAAACATTTATGCAATGGAATCTCCAAGATCTTCATTTTGAGGATACAGAGTTCCATCCTCATTTGTTGATGCAGTTGGTACAAACAGCTCAGTTTCATCATCGTCAGAGTCAAAATAATAAAAATCAAATTGAGACTTTGCCGGTTCGAGCTCCTGAACTGATACCTCTGGTTGTTGATTTTGCTCAGCCTCCTCCTCTGTTGAAGTGTTATTGTGAAAAGATTGGTACTTGAAGGCTTCATCAGTGTCATCTGAAACTGGCTCTTGAGGTATGTAGTTCTGGTTTTCTGTTAATTGTCTCGTCTGATCTGTCAATCTCTGAATGAATTCTGATTGTCTCTGAATACTTTCGAGTTGATTCTGGTATGTTTCAAGCATCGTATCCAACTCTTCATCTCGTTTCTTAAACCAATCTTTGAGCGTGTCAATCATCTGATCTTCTTCTGATGGTTCTGATTGTTGATGAAGATCATAGGTAGATGGTGGATAAGATGGAAAATATGATGGTTCTTCGTACCTTGAATGATTCTGATAATTCTGCCACTCTGAAAAGTATATGCATTGATCGCTCGGGTGGTTACCATCACTTATTACACATCTCCCCATTTCGTTCTGATGAGCAAATGTAGTATTGCTTGGTTCTGGCCTCCAGTGATAGTCGTTGGGCTGTACAACAGGTCTCAAAAAACCGGACTGTTGCTCCCAGATGTGGGGTGTATCTTCTAGTAAAGCTCATGATCTCTCAATCTCCCAATAATGTTCCATTTTTCAATCACCTGAAAACAAAAGAAAGAAATAAAAATTACAGATAAAAATAAAGAAAATTAGATACAAGTAAATTAGATAGCTTCAAAATTAATAACTCAAGAAAAAATAAGTCCCCGGCAACAGCGCCGAAAACTTGACCGGCGTAAACACACACGTATAACGTAAGCGCACGTATCGTTCAAGTAGTATAAAAATATCGATCCCACGAGGACTTAATTCCTACTGTTGTTATTAATTATTGATACTATTTATTTATAGGTATCTAATTAAAATGAGAAGTGAATTGATTGCTTTTAGTTGGTTGAATGTGGTTTTGCAAAATAAAATAAAAACAGACTCAAAAGAAAATACTAAGGAAAATAAAAGAAAAGACTCAAGGATCTAGGGTCGTGACTCCACACAATATTATTATAAAGATGAATTGATTCTCTTATCTATGTGTAATAAATCAATTTGCCAACCTGGAACACGAAAATATGCAAAAGCCAATTTCGATGGTCAGAAGTAAATACCCAGTATAACCCAATTGAACCATATGTCTATGTTAACCAAATTACCTGGATTCATTAAGATTAAGCTCCAATTATGGCTACCCCGCCCGACATGTATATGTCTATCCTGTAAGGAAAGCTATTAAAGGGTTATCTATCCTCAAGGAATATCGTGGGCTATTGAATCTAAGACTGAAACCTAAAATCCTTATGTCTAGTTCATTTTAAGTTTACCCCATCAATCTTATTAATGGCCAGTTAACAAGAAGCATTAAGCTTAAGACTCAATAAACAAACTAAAGAACTACCCATAAAAAGAAAATCAATTATTAAGTGTGGATATTGTGTTTCATCACTTCCCTAGAATAAAATAAAATGATGGGGGTTAGAGGATCCACATTTAATATTTCTTATCAATGAATCTCACTTATTATAATATATAAATTATTTTATGTTCTGCTTTCTCAGGAATTAATAATGTTAAACAATTAAAACCAGCCATATAGGCGGTAATCCATTTAGTCCAATTACACCAGCCATATAGGCGGTAATTATCTGTCACATAAAGACCAGCCATATAGGCGGTAAAGTAATTTATATTTAACCCGACCATATAGGCGGTAATAAAGTCTGACATTAATTAATCCGGTTAAATTATAATTTATAAATTATAGTTTAGTGAGATTTACCTAGATAATTATATTAAAGGTTTCACCTTTTACCCCAGCGGAAATTTAACTACAAAACATAAAGTAAATAAATAAAAAGTTGTAATAAAAACTAAAAATAAAAATACATAATTTTAATATTACAAAACTAGATGCTTCCTATGAAATCAGGGCAAAAATCCCAAGGAAAGCACACCAAATGAAGTGAAGAAGGCCTGAATTTATAGGCATTTTCTGGAACCAGCGTCGCGACGCCAAAGATCCCTGCGTAGCGACGCTGGCACGCATTTTCGGTCAACACGGGCTGACCACGCGTGTTCTGTCGGCAGAATCAGGAGGTGACACGTGTCACGCGGTGAAGGTGGTGTAATGAGAAGTCGACATGTGGCACACGGTGATTAGTTGAGCTTTCGGTCCAATGAACATCTGACACGTGGCACGCGTTTAGGATTGGTCCAATGAGAGATTGACACGTGGCAGCATGTGATTCGCCGGTGATTCGGTCCAATGAAAAGTTGACACGTGGCACACGCTTGCTTTGGTCCAATGAGATTTCGACACGTGGCAGCCAGCGTATTTTAGCAGATCTTCTGTGATGATGACACGTGGCACGGCGCACGTTAGCAAGTCCAATTTCTCAGATTCTGACACATGTCCCTCGGTGCACATTAGCATGACCGGCTCACTTTAGGCGTCGCGACGCGTATGGTCTTGGCGTCACGACGCTGGAAAATTACCGAATTGCCCTTTTGTCATTTTTTTCTCTATTTTGGCCCCAAATTGCTTCCAATGCTTTCCCAACTTTATTTATCTACAAAATAACACAAAACACATCAAAACGTTCACAAAACCCGAGAAACTATACAAAATATTAGGTTAGATGAGTGGGAAATAGTGATATAAATACCACTCATCAATGAGTCCCAGGGTCTTGGCCAGCACATCAGTAGCAGTTTTGGGATTAGTCCCAGGGTCGAGGCCCACATCAGTATTAGTTTTGGGGATGAGTCCCAGGGTCGAGGCCCACATAGCATCAGTTTGAGGATGAGTCCCAGGGTCGAGGCTGACCGGCGTAAACACACACGTATAACGCAAGCGCACGTATCGTTCAAGTAGTATAAAAATATCCATCCCACGAGGACTTAATTCCTACTGTTGTTATTAATTGTTGATACTATTTATTTACAGATATCTAATTATAGGGAGAAGGGAATTGATTGCTTGATTGATTTGATTTGTAAGTGGCGTTGCTAAATAAAATAAATAAAAAGATAAAAGAAAATACTAAGGAAAATACAAAAGACACAAAAATCTAGGGTTGTGAATCATTCTAATATCATTTAAAAGATGAAGTAGTTAAACCATAGTTAGGTAAATTATTGAATTATTAATCTGGAACACTAAATTATGTAAAAGCCTCTTCCGAATGATCATTTACAAATACCTAGTATAATCCAATTGAACCATATGTCTATGTCAATTAAATTACCTAGATTCATTAAGATTGAGTTCCAATTATGACTACCCCCGCCCGACAGGTATATTCCTATCCTGTAAGGAAATCTATTAAAGGGTTATCTATCCTTAAGGAAGATCGTGGGTTGTTGAGACTAAGGTCTTAAACTTAAAATCCCTATGTCTAGTTCATTTTAAGTTTACCTAATCAATTTTATTAGTGATCGGTTAATAAAAAGCATTAAGATTATGACTCAACAAATAACTCTTTTAATTACCCCAACTATAATCTAACCCTTTTTTAATACGGTGATATTAGAAATCATCACAACCCCTAGATAACTAACACATAACTAGGACTAGTAAAGACATAAAATTAAAAGACATAAAATAAAAGACATAAAATAAAAGTTGAAAAATAAAATAAATAAATAAAATGCTAAGGAAAAAGGAATTACTTCTACTATTTACTATTTAGATATCTCCCATTAAAATATATATAAACTTGATATATAATTAACCATCCATAAAGGCGGAACCAAAATAACCAGCCATAAAGGCGGAACCAAAATAACCAGCCATAAAGGCGGAATAAGAATTTTATTACAACCGACCAATCTGGCGGTATCCTTTTTAAGTCAGGTTTAAATAGTAAATATATTATTTTTAGGGAGATTAATCTAAATAGCAATAGTAAAAGAATTACCTTTTTACCTTAGCGGTGAAAAGTTACCTACACATAGTAAAAAAAGTAAAAAGTAAAAACTGTAAATAGTAAAAACTGTAAAAGTAAGAATGTAAAATTACTATTACTATTAAAAAGTAATTAAAAATATTTACAAAACTTAAACTAAAATATTCTAGAGAGAGAAGCTCTCAATTTAGAACTAAAAAAAGAGAGAGAAAGGTACAATGAAAACTGAAATCTTGATCTCTATTTATAGGCTCGGATAAGCCTCCAGCGTCGCAACGCCCAATTGCACTAGCGTCGCGACGCTGGGTACAGTAGGACACGTGTCACGCGCTGGTTGGCTGGCTCAGAATCTTATCCGATGACGTGGCACTGTTCATGACGTCATTGCTTACGTCACGATGACGTGTCAACTGTTCATGACGTCATTGCTTGCGTCACTTTGATGATGTGGAAGACGACGTGGCGACACGTGGGGCGGCGGCCGTCAGACGAATGAGAGGTTGACACGTGTCGCGTTGTGATTCGCTGATGCTGACGTGGCATGTTGACTCGGTTGACTTGCTGACGTGGCTGCTGATGTGGACTATGATGTGGCGACACGTAGGATGACACGTGGGGCGGTGGCCGTCCAAGCAATAAGATTTCGCCACGTGGCACGGCGCATTTTAGCATCTCCGTTGTGATGGTGACACGTGGCACGTCGCACTTTAGCAAAGTCAACTTTTCTCAGATTCTGCTTTGTTGACCAGGCGCATGTTAGCAGATTCGGCGCATGCTGGGCGTCGCGACGCTGAAGGTCTGGGCGGCGCGACGCTGAAATGACGATTTTGCCTTTTTTGTCCAATTTTGTCCATTTTGCCCCAAAACACCTCCAGAATGTCCTGAAACTTTATTTATCTGCAAAATAACACAAAATACATCAAAACGTTCATAAAACTCAAGAAACTATACAAAATATTAAGTTAAATGAGTGGGAAATAGTGATAGAAATACCACTCATCACACCCCCAAACCTAACATTTTGCTAGTCCTCGAGCAAAATAAAATAAAATAACATAAAAATAACATTTAACTAAGCCACTTTCGTAGGGATCACGGTTGCATTTAGCATATGCAACAAGCCTTTAACCCCTAGGTGTCCCTAGTGGACGAGTTGTAGTCTCGTGAGGGTTTACAGCAATGATACCCACAAACATTTTATAAAAGTAAAAAGGTATTAAAACTAATGCACACAAAAGCAAAAAGACAAGCGAAAAGAGAATAAAGATGTTAGTGACTAATCAGGTGAAATTTCTAATCCAAGTTACTAGATGTTTTGTTTCATTCTAAATTACTGAATAAGTAAATTCTCCGATTATTTTTACCATTCTTCATATACACAGCCAACAAAATATTAAACAACTCATTTTTGCCCACAACAGTTATAAGTGCAGTTGATAAGAGAGTAATATTTTTGTCCTAAAGTTCTATCAGATTTCACACCTTTTTGTAGCAATGGAATAATTTTTCTGATTTTTCTGATTTTTTCTTTGATTTTTCTCTATTTTTTTTTTATACAATACCTTCCATCTATGTAGCGAGCTTTGGGTCGGTGACTCCCAAACCAGTTGGCTTTAGGGCATCAGGTGTTAAGACACCTCTAAGGACTTAATTACTCAGACTTCAGATATATATATATTTATTTATTTTCTATCATCTTTTTGATCCATGTAACGAGCTTTGGGCCAATGACTCCCAAACCAGTTGGTTTTAGGGCACTAGGTATTAAAATACCCTTAAGACTTAATAACTCGGATCTCAGATGTTTTTTTTTTTTTTTTTTTTATTCCATCACTATTTTTTTAGATGTTTCCTCCAAATGAACTAGAGTACTGGATATTACAAACTTTTCAATTTTAGCTTATGTCTGTATGTTACCATGTATGTTGATAATATCTGCTAACTAAGTATATGAAGATTCATTTTAGTCAGTTTTATGGAGAATTTACAAATTTAATAATTCAAAAGTGAATAAACAAAAATTAACTTGTTTTGAATTAGGTTTGAAATACGTCTCAGGAGTGGAAATTCCTTACACAGCTATTTCTTACCAATTTCATCTTTTTAGTCAACATAACAACAAAACATTTCTACTAGTCATAAAATTATAATTTACATTTTTTAGAAGTTTAAATCAAAGGCTCAGTTTATGGTGTGTGATTAACTGTCGAATGGACTTCCCGTTGTAGATTCCCCAGAGGGAAGGTGGAGCGAGGCTCACTTAAATACCCAAGCCCCTTAGGCTCTTATCGCTTGTTGTCAGGAATAAACAACGAGTCCTCCAAACTAGTCTGTCACAACACGCTACAAGTGAATGATTATCTAGGTGCCTCCACAGCTTTTCCTTATAAAAAGGTAGTAAGTGAAGGAAGACACCAAATCATCACCTAGCTTTAAATATGCCCTTTGTTTTTATTAATTTTTTAATTTTTTTGTATTTTTCGAAAAATTTTGGACTAAAAATAAAAACACAATACGAACAAGTACTATTAACTATTCCTTACCCCCAAACCTAAATGAGACATTGTCCCCAATGTCTTAAACAGTAGAAGAAGAGTTTAGAAAATCGTACCTGGTTAGCTGAAATTCTACAGAAAATTAAAGGTTAAGATCCAGATTAAGTCGACGCTTCTTACCACGATCGTCCTCGGACCATTTTATCTTTGAAATGATAGGATCAACTTTCGGTTCATAGGCTATGAGTTGGTCTATTAGATCCGGTGCAGTTCTGGCAGTGAATAGGAGTTCTTTCATAGGCTTTGACACGAACCCATTTCTCCGAGCATCATCAAGAAACACACAAAGAAAATCATAAAATCCATCAACGTTGAGCAGTCCAAGCGGTTTCTGGTGTATGTTCAGGTTCGCCCAAGATAGTACAATAAAAATTTCCTCCAAAGTACCTAAGCCACCTGGCAAAGCAATAAAAGCATCAGAACGGTTAATCATTTCTACCAGTCGTTCAGACATACCTGGCACAATTAGTTCTTCTCCGTTTGTTGGTTCAATAAGATTTGCCTCTGCCAAGGGTTTTGGGACGATTCCCAAAACATGACTGCCTCCTTCTTGTACGGCCTTTGAAACGATCCCCATTAGTCCAAGATTGCCTCCGCCATATATTAAATGCATATTCCTTGCTGCTAAGACTCGACCCAATTCCTGTGCTGCTTCTATGTATTGTGGTTTAGTACCAACAGTACTACCGCAAAACACACAGATGTTTTCAACTCGTCTTCTTGAAGTGGCTTCCATTTTTTATGTATTTCTTTCTTAACTCTGGATGCCTTCAAAAGTGCAATGATGGGCTGAATTTATAGTACCTAAAAAGGGGTGAGTAATAATAGCACTAGTATCTTCCAGAGGAAGATTAGTAGCTAAACAACAAAAAAGAGATCGTGAAAGGTCAAAAAGTCTGGATCCTGTCTACGAAAATAAAGATAAATATAACAGAAAAGCAAATCAAAGCAATAATTAAGGCAACGGAATTGTGTATGCAATACGCCATTTGTTTGGTATAAATTCATTAGGATGCGTCTCAAGAAATCACTCTTTACTCAGCCATCACAAATGAATTAGCTCTCCTTTTTGTGATTGTCAAACACCATTCCTTCTGTCTTAAAATGCTCCATTTGTGCTTTTCCCTACAAAATAACACACAAAATTTAAAAAGTTCACACAAAATATGAAAATAAATTACAACAAATTGCATGGGTTGCCTCCCTGCTAGCGCTAAATTTTTCGTCTTCAGCCAGACGTGACTGAAATTCATCTGTTAATGAGGTTTCAGTGTCGTTTTGGATGTCCTATTAAAGACAATCCCGTGAGCGTTGCTTTTGAAGGGTCTCTTCCAACGGTAAAGTGGCAAAAAGAGTTTTGTCTCATTCAGTGCTCGTGCCACCTTTTTGATCTTTGTTGCTCCAATGGTTCATGCAAAGAAAGAAAGAAAATCAGGAGGTCTCGTATGGTGCTTGACTTGGAATGGAAGTTCCATTCTGTCAAGCTTCTGGTTGATATCTTTGGTTTGTACTCCCCAAAACAGCGATGTTTTTCCTGAATGCTCTAGATCTTTAATAAAGTCAGACATTTGCTCCTCCATTTGCTCTGCTTCTTGTTCCACTTTTTCTTCACAGATGTATTTGAAAATTTCTGCATTCAACTCTTCATCTGTCATCTGTGAAATACATGTTTCAAAATTTTCAACCTGAGGATGAAAAGAAATGTCAGATTTTAGGTCTTCATCCTCTGATCTGGTTGAAATGATTGGCTCAGGTAGATCTTCTTCAAACATTTGTGCAATGGAATCTCCTAGATCTTCATTTTGAGGATACAGAATTCCATCCTCAATTTTTGATGCAGTTGGTACAAACAGCTCAGCTTCATCCTCGTCAGAATCTGAAAAATAGAAATCAAATCGAGACTTTGCCGTTGCAGCTAAGGAAAAAGGAATTACTTCTACTATTTACTATTTAGATATCTCCCATTAAAATAATATATAAACTTGATATTATAATTAACCATCCATAAAGGCGGAACCAAAATAACCAGCCATAAAGGCGGAACCAAAATAACCAGCCATAAAGGCGGAATAAGAATTTTATTACCAACCGACCAATCTGGCGGTATCCTTTTTAAGTCAGGTTTAAATAGTAAATATATTATTTTTAGGGAGATTAATCTAAATAGCAATAGTAAAAGAATTACCTTTTTACCTTAGCGGTGAAAAGTTACCTACACATAGTAAAAAAAGTAAAAAGTAAAAACTGTAAATAGTAAAAACTGTAAAAAGTACGAATGTAAAATTACTATTACTATTAAAAAGTAATTAAAAATATTACAAAACTTAAACTAAAATATTCTAGAGAGAGAAGCTCTCAATTTAGAACTAAAAAAGAGAGAGAAAGGTACAATGAAAACTGAAATCTTGATCTCTATTTATAGGCTCGGATAAGCCTCCAGCGTCGCAACGCCAAATTGCACTAGCGTCGCGACGCTGGGTACAGTAGGACACGTGTCACGCGCTGGTTGGCTGGCTCAAATCTTATCCGATGACGGGCACTGTTCATGACGTCATTGCTTACGTCACGATGACGTGTCAACTGTTCATGACGTCATTGCTTGCGTCACTTTGATGATGTGGAAGACGACGTGGCGACACGTGGGGCGGCGGCCGTCAGACGAATGAGAGGTTGACACGTGTCGCGTTGTGATTCGCTGATGCTGACGTGCATGTTGACTCGGTTGACTTGCTGACGTGGCTGCTGATGTGGACTATGATGTGGCGACACGTAGGATGACACGTGGGGCGGTGGCCGTCCAAGCAATAAGATTTCGCCACGTGGCACGGCGCATTTTAGCATCTCCGTTGTGATGGTGACACGTGGCACGTCGCACTTTAGCAAAGTCACTTTTCTCAGATTCTGCTTTGTTGACCAGGCGCATGTTAGCAGATTCGGCGCATGCTGGGCGTCGCGACGCTGAAGGTCTGGGCGGCGCGACGCTGAAATGACGATTTTGCCTTTTTTGTCCAATTTTGTCCATTTTGCCCCAAAACAACCTCCAGAATGTCCTGAAACTTTATTTATCTGCAAAATAACACAAAATACATCAAACGTTCATAAAACTCAAGAAACTATACAAAATATTAAGTTAAATGAGTGGGAAATAGTGATAGAAATACCACTCATCACACCCCCCAAACCTAACATTTTGCTAGTCCTCGAGCAAATATAAATAAAATAACATAAAAATAACATTTAACTAAGCCACTTTCGTAGGGATCACGGTTGCATTTAGCGTATGCAACAAGCCTTTAAACCCCTAGGTGTCCCTAGTGGACGAGTTGTAGTCTCGTGAGGTTTACATACAGCATGATACCCACAACATTTTATAAAAGTAAAAAGGTATTAAAACTAATGCACACAAAAGCAAAAGACAAGCGAAAGAGAATAAAAGATGTTAGTGACTAATCAGGTGAAATTTCTAATCCAAGTTACTAGATGTTTTGTTTCATTCTAAATTACTGAATAAGTAAATTCTCCGATTATTTTTACCTTCTTCATATACACAGC
The DNA here is from genome assembly GCA_019454045.1 of Zanthoxylum bungeanum. Taxonomy (NCBI): domain Eukaryota; kingdom Viridiplantae; phylum Streptophyta; class Magnoliopsida; order Sapindales; family Rutaceae; genus Zanthoxylum; species Zanthoxylum bungeanum. Next base: position 49,398 of record SKCR01037922.1, on the reverse strand, counting down.
CAACAAATATTAAACAACTCATTTTTGCCCACAACAGTTATAAGTGCAGTTGATAAGAGAGTAATATTTTTGGTCCTAAAGTTCTATCAGATTTCACACCTTTTTTGTAGCAATGGAATAATTTTTTCTGATTTTTCTGATTTTTTTCTTGATTTTTCTCTATTTTTTATTTATATACAATACCTTCCATCTATGTAGCGAGCTTTGGGTCGGTGACTCCCAAACCAGTTGCTTTAGGGCATCAGGTGTTAAGACACCTCTAAGGACTTAATTACTCAGAACTTCAGATATTATATATTTTTTATTTCTATCATCTTTTGATCCATGTAACGAGCTTTGGGCCAATGACTCCCAAACCAGTTGGTTTTAGGGCACTAGGTATTAAAATACCCTTAAGACTTAATAACTCGGATCTCAGAGTTTTTTTTTTTTTTTTTTTTTTCCATCACTATTTTTTTAGATGTTTCCTCCAAATGAACTAAGTACTGGATATTACAAACTTTTCAATTTTAGCTTATGTCTGTATGTTACCATGTATGTTGATAATATCTGCTAACTAAGTATATGAAGATTCATTTTAGTCAGTTTTATGGAGAATTTACAAATTTAATAATTCAAAAGTGAATAAACAAAAATTAACTTGTTTTGAATTAGGTTTGAAATACGTCTCAGGAGTGGAAATTCCTTACACAGCTATTTCTTACCAATTTCATCTTTTTAGTCAACATAACAACAAAACATTTCTACTAGTCATAAAATTATAATTTACATTTTTTAGAAGTTTAAATCAAAGGCTCAGTTTATGGTGTGTGATTAACTGTCGAATGGACTTCCCGTTGTAGATTCCCCAGAGGGAAGGTGGAGCGAGGCTCACTTAAATACCCAAGCCCCTTAGGCTCTTATCGCTTGTTGTCAGGAATAAACAACGAGTCCTCCAAACTAGTCTGTCACAACACGCTACAAGTGAATGATTATCTAGGTGCCTCCACAGCTTTTCCTTATAAAAAGGTAGTAAGTGAAGGAAGACACCAAATCATCACCTAGCTTTAAATATGCCCTTTGTTTTTATTAATTTTTTAATTTTTTTGTATTTTTCGAAAAATTTTGGACTAAAAATAAAAACACAATACGAACAAGTACTATTAACTATTCCTTACCCCCAAACCTAAATGAGACATTGTCCCCAATGTCTTAAACAGTAGAAGAAGAGTTTAGAAAATCGTACCTGGTTAGCTGAAATTCTACAGAAAATTAAAGGTTAAGATCCAGATTAAGTCGACGCTTCTTACCACGATCGTCCTCGGACCATTTTATCTTTGAAATGATAGGATCAACTTTCGGTTCATAGGCTATGAGTTGGTCTATTAGATCCGGTGCAGTTCTGGCAGTGAATAGGAGTTCTTTCATAGGCTTTGACACGAACCCATTTCTCCGAGCATCATCAAGAAACACACAAAGAAAATCATAAAATCCATCAACGTTGAGCAGTCCAAGCGGTTTCTGGTGTATGTTCAGGTTCGCCCAAGATAGTACAATAAAAATTTCCTCCAATGTACCTAAGCCACCTGGCAAAGCAATAAAAGCATCAGAACGGTTAATCATTTCTACCAGTCGTTCAGACATACCTGGCACAATTAGTTCTTCTCCGTTTGTTGGTTCAATAAGATTTGCCTCTGCCAAGGGTTTTGGGACGATTCCCAAAACATGACTGCCTCCTTCTTGTACGGCCTTTGAAACGATCCCCATTAGTCCAAGATTGCCTCCGCCATATATTAAATGCATATTCCTTGCTGCTAAGACTCGACCCAATTCCTGTGCTGCTTCTATGTATTGTGGTTTAGTACCAACAGTACTACCGCAAAACACACAGATGTTTTCAACTCGTCTTCTTGAAGTGGCTTCCATTTTTTATGTATTTCTTTCTTAACTCTGGATGCCTTCAAAAGTGCAATGATGGGCTGAATTTATAGTACCTAAAAAGGGGTGAGTAATAATAGCACTAGTATCTTCCAGAGGAAGATTAGTAGCTAAACAACAAAAAAGAGATCGTGAAAGGTCAAAAAGTCTGGATCCTGTCTACGAAAATAAAGATAAATATAACAGAAAAGCAAATCAAAGCAATAATTAAGGCAACGGAATTGTGTATGCAATACGCCATTTGTTTGGTATAAATTCATTAGGATGCGTCTCAAGAAATCACTCTTTACTCAGCCATCACAAATGAATTAGCTCTCCTTTTTGTGATTGTCAAACACCATTCCTTCTGTCTTAAAATGCTCCATTTGTGCTTTTCCCTACAAAATAACACACAAAATTTAAAAAGTTCACACAAAATATGAAAATAAATTACAACAAATTGCATGGGTTGCCTCCCTGCTAGCGCTAAATTTTTCGTCTTCAGCCAGACGTGACTGAAATTCATCTGTTAATGAGGTTTCAGTGTCGTTTTGGATGTCCTATTAAAGACAATCCCGTGAGCGTTGCTTTTGAAGGGTCTCTTCCAACGGTAAAGTGGCAAAAAGAGTTTTGTCTCATTCAGTGCTCGTGCCACCTTTTTGATCTTTGTTGCTCCAATGGTTCATGCAAAGAAAGAAAGAAAATCAGGAGGTCTCGTATGGTGCTTGACTTGGAATGGAAGTTCCATTCTGTCAAGCTTCTGGTTGATATCTTTGGTTTGTACTCCCCAAAACAGCGATGTTTTTCCTGAATGCTCTAGATCTTTAATAAAGTCAGACATTTGCTCCTCCATTTGCTCTGCTTCTTGTTCCACTTTTTCTTCACAGATGTATTTGAAAATTTCTGCATTCAACTCTTCATCTGTCATCTGTGAAATACATGTTTCAAAATTTTCAACCTGAGGATGAAAAGAAATGTCAGATTTTAGGTCTTCATCCTCTGATCTGGTTGAAATGATTGGCTCAGGTAGATCTTCTTCAAACATTTGTGCAATGGAATCTCCTAGATCTTCATTTTGAGGATACAGAATTCCATCCTCAATTTTTGATGCAGTTGGTACAAACAGCTCAGCTTCATCCTCGTCAGAATCTGAAAAATAGAAATCAAATCGAGACTTTGCCGTTGCAGCTAAGGAAAAAGGAATTACTTCTACTATTTACTATTTAGATATCTCCCATTAAAATAATATATAAACTTGATATTATAATTAACCATCCATAAAGGCGGAACCAAAATAACCAGCCATAAAGGCGGAACCAAAATAACCAGCCATAAAGGCGGAATAAGAATTTTATTACCAACCGACCAATCTGGCGGTATCCTTTTTAAGTCAGGTTTAAATAGTAAATATATTATTTTTAGGGAGATTAATCTAAATAGCAATAGTAAAAGAATTACCTTTTTACCTTAGCGGTGAAAAGTTACCTACACATAGTAAAAAAAGTAAAAAGTAAAAACTGTAAATAGTAAAAACTGTAAAAAGTAAGAAAGTAAAATTACTATTACTATTAAAAAGTAATTAAAAATATTTACAAAACTTAAACTAAAATATTCTAGAGAGAGAAGCTCTCAATTTAGAACTAAAAAAAGAGAGAGAAAGGTACAATGAAAACTGAAATCTTGATCTCTATTTATAGGCTCGGATAAGCCTCCAGCGTCGCGACGCCCAAATTGCACTAGCGTCGCGACGCTGGGTACAGTAGGACACGTGTCACGCGCTGGTTGGCTGGCTCAGAATCTTATCCGATGACGTGGCACTGTTCATGATGTCATTGCTTACGTCACGATGACGTGTCAACTGTTCATGACGTCATTGCTTGCGTCACTTTGATGATGTGGAAGACGACGTGGCGACACGTGGGGCGGCGGCCGTCAGACGAATGAGAGGTTGACACGTGTCGCGTTGTGATTCGCTGATGCTGACGTGGCATGTTGACTCGGTTGACTTGCTGACGTGGCTGCTGATGTGGACGATGATGTGGCGACAAGTAGGATGACACGTGGGGCGGTGGCCGTCCAAGCAATAAGATTTCGCCACGTGGCACGGCGTATTTTAGCATCTCCGTTGTGATGGTGACATGTGGCACGACGCACTTTAGCAAAGTCAACTTTTCTCAGATTCTGCTTTGTTGACCAGGCGCATGTTAGCAGATTCGGCGCATGCTGGGTGTCACGACGCTGAAGGTCTGGGCGGCGCGACGCTGAAATGACGATTTTGCCCTTTTTGTCCAATTTTGTCCATTTTGCCCCAAAACACCTCCAGAATGTCCTGAAACTTTATTTATCTGCAAAATAACACAAAATACATCAAAACGTTCATAAAACTCAAGAAACTATACAAAATATTAACTTAAATGAGTGGGAAATAGTGATAGAAATACCACTCATCAGAGGCCCACATCGGCATCAGTTTGGGGATGAGTCCCAGGGTCGAGTCCCACATCACTTTCAGTTTTGGGGATGAGTCCTAGGGTCGAGGCCCGCACATCAGTAGCAGTTTTGGGGATGAGTCCCAGGGTCGAGGCCCACATCAGTATCAGTTTTGGGGATGAGTCCCAGGGTCGAGGCCCACATCAGCATCAGTTTGGGGATGAGTCCCAGGGTCGAGGTTCACATCAGCATCAGTTTAGGGATGAGTCCCAGGGTAGAGGCCCACATCAGTATCGGTTTTGGGGATGAGTCCTAGGGCCGAGGCCCACATCATTAGCAGCTTTGGGGATAAGTACCAAGGTCGAAGCCCACAATCAATTCAGTTTCAAGAACAAAGCCCACTTTCAACACAGCTTGGGAACAAAGCCCATGGGAATAAAGCTCTATCTTAACACTGTTTGGGAACAAAGCCCAGGGGAATAAAGCCCTATCTTAACACAGATCGGGAACAAAGTCCAGGGGAATAAAGCCCTATCTTAACACAGTTCAGGAACAAAGCCCAGGGGAATAAAGCCCACTTTCAAAACAGCTCGGGAACAAAGCCCAGGGGAATAAAGCCCTATCTTAACACAGTTCGGGAACAAAGCCCAGGGGAATAAAGCCCTATCTTAACAAAGTTCGGGAACAAAGCCCACTCTCTACACAGCTCGGGAATAAAGCCCACATTCAGCACAGCTCGGGAACAAAGCCCACCATCAGTTCATTTCGGGAATAAAGCCCACTCTTAACACAGATCGGGAACAAAGCCTACAATCAGTTTGGGAATAAAGCCCACTCTTAACACACGGGAACAAGACCCACAATTCAGGGAACAATACCCACAATTCAGGGAACAAGACCCTCAACTCAAATCGGGAACAAGACCCACGGGAACAAGACCCACAATTCAGGGAACAAGACCCTCAACCCAAATCGGGAACAAGACCCGCAACTCAATTTGGGAACAAGACCCACAATCGGGAACAAGACCCACAACTCAGTTCAGGGAATAAGACCCTCAACACAAATCGGGAACAAGACCCACAATTCAGGGAATAAGACCCTCTACTCAAATCGGGAACAAGACCCATGGGAACAAGACCAACAATTCAGGGAACAAGACCCTCAACTCAAATCGGGAACAATACCCCCAATTCAGGGAACAAGACCTTCAACTCGAATCGGGAACAAGACCCACGGGAACAAGACCCACAATTCAAGGAACAAGACCCTCAACTCAAATCGGGAACAAGACCCACAATTCAGGGAACAAGACCCTCAACTCAAATCGGGAACAAGACCCATAATTCAGGGAACAAGACCCTCAACTCAAATCGGGAACAAGACCTACGGGAACAAGACCCGCAATTCAATATGGGAACAAGACCCACAATTAGGAACAAGACCCTCAGCTCACTTCGGGAACAAAACCCACTCGGTGGTTAGGGAACAAGACCCTGAGGTCACAGCACCTCGCCATCAATCTCAATTCAATTCAGGGAACAAGACCCTCATCACAATTCAGGGAACAAGACCCTCATCTCTACTCAGTAATGGTTCGGGAATGGACCACCTCACAAGTAACGGTTTAGAAATGGACCACACCACCAGTAACAGATGCCGAAAATGGCGCTCCAAAATGGAGCACACACAACAGATGCCGAAAATGGCGCTCCAAAATGGAGCACGCACAACAGATGCCGAAAATGGCGCTCCAAAATGGAGCACACACAACAGATGCGAAAATGGCGCTCCAAAATGGAGAACACAACAGATGCCGAAAATGGCGCTCCGAAATGGAGCACACACATCAGACGCCGAAAATGGCGCTCCGAAAATGGAGCATAGTTCGAGAATGGACAACCACAAGCGATACCTCGGGTATGGGGTTTAGCATTCCAGGTACGGCACTCCGGGTATGGAGATATTACAGCGAAACCTCGGGTATGGGGTTTAGCATGCCAGATACGACACTCTGGGTATGGAGACATTACCGCGACACCTCGGGTATGGGGTTTAGCATGCCAGGTATGACACTCCGGGTATGGAGACACTACTGCGACACTCTGGGTATGGAGACGCAACCACGAAACCTCGGGTATGGGGTTTAGCACGCCGGGTATGGCACAACCAGATCAACTCAATTCAAAACAACTGCGACAACTCGGGTATGGGGTTTAGCACGCCGGGTATGGCACTCTGGGTATGGAGACACTACCGCGACACCTCGGGTATGAGGTTTAGCACGCCGGGTATGGCACCACCAAATCATTCAGTTCGAAGCAGCAGGCAAGTCAGGTGGCAGCTGGCGAGCCAGGTAAGTAAAAATACATTGCATAAACTTTGATAGGATTATCATTGTCACACACTGCACAAGTCCCATCAAAATGGGGGTGACTGTAGGCACTGTATTTTTGCTTATAAGTCCCGATGATGAGTCTCGCACGGAGACACTACCTCTTTAATTGTGGAAATCGCGGGAAACGGACGTCGGAAGGGAATATTCAAGAATTGACGCATTGTTGGATTTAATTCGCTAGATTAGCTTCGGGTTCGCTTGTTGGACCTCTGAAACACATCATTAGCCCAAACCCCCGCAAGACACACACCAAGCCCATTAAATCACTTCCCTAAAAAATCCACACATTAAACACATGTTGAAATCAAACCAAATCACCTTCCCAAATTAAATAAATCACATACCAAAATTAAATAAAGTCAAATAAAATACAATCAAAAGCTTTCCTAATTCACTTAAATTACATTCCCTAATTAAAAGATACAAATCAAATCATATCCCTAATCAAAAGAGAACAAATCAAATAAAATCAAATCACTTCCCTAATTAAAAGATTTTTCCTTATCCCACACTAATTAAAAATATCCTCCATAATTACACAAATCCCTTTCCTATTCAAACAATGATAAACACAACCCTCTCCTATAAAAAGAACCACAAACCCAACCTTAGCATCTCTGGCTCATTCTCCCGAAAAACACAAAGAAAATAACTTAGTCTATTCACACAAAAAGACCTTTGCATTGCCGCATCACTCTCCACCTTCACGCACAAAAGCCACTGCCCACTCATGTTGCTGCCTCTCCTAAAGCCACACACCATTGCCCTTAACACGTAACCTTCACCCCATTCAGCGCATCACACAGCCTCTACTAACTGCCAACAAACTGCCGAGCAACACAGCCAGTAAACCACTCCAAAACTGCCGCATAATCCCTACCCTTCACTGCCTAAACTACACGCAAACAATACCCCAAAACTTCCGTAATACGACCCCTTTACTGCCGCCTAAAGCCCCTTCCCTGCACTGAAAAACAGTCCAAAAATCGAACCGTTCGGTTCCGGTTCCGATTCCCTTTGGTTTATTTATTTTTATTTTTTACTTTTTTGAAAATAACAAAATTGAGATCTAAACGTTAATTGAGGATTAGGATTCGTGTTGGAACCGCTGGAACTTCAGTCAGGGTAAGAACCCTAACCGAACCGGTCAGGTTCCGGAACCGGAACCGATTGGAACCGGAACCATCCGGTTCCAATCGGTTCGGTTCCGATTCCGAACTAGAACCTTTACGGGTAGATTGATTTATTTTGCTTTAAATGCTTTGGCTGTGTTTTCCTACAAAAATTAACACATAAAATTAAAAATATTATGTGTTTACACAAAATAAGAAAAAAAAAATTAGAAAAAAAATAAAATTTTGCAATGGTTGCCTCCCCGCTAGCGCTAATTTTAACGTCTTCAGCCAGACGTGACTGAAGATCATCCTTCAAGGAGGCTTTAGTGTAGTTTTGGACGTCTTGGAAAGGATAATGCCATGTGCGTTGCTTTTCCATCGTCTTTTCCAAAAAAGAGGTGGCCAAAAAGATTTTGTCTGATTCAATGCTCGTGCCCCCTTCTTGAACTTTGTAGCACTAGTGGTTCCTGAAAGTAAAGACAAAATATCAGGAAGTATCGTATGGTGCTTGACTTTGAATGGTTGTGCCATTCTGTCAAGCTTCTGGGCGGTGTCTTCAATATGTACTCCCCAATACTGTGATGTCTCATCTGATGTCATGAGACTCTCATTATGCTCCCACATTTGTCCTTGTATTTGCCATGTTTCTTGTTCCACCATTTCTTCACAGATGTATTTTAGCATTTCTGCATTCAGTTCTTCATCTGACATCTGCGTAATGCATGCTTTACAAGTGTCAATATGAGGATGTAAAAATATGTCTATATGTAGGCCTTCATCCTCTGTGGTTGGTACATGTAGGTTGTCTGCTTGTTTCTCTTAACAGATGTAATCAGTGACCAGATAATTATCCAGATCAAATTGGGATTCTACTAGTCGGCCACTGAACTGATACCTCTACCTCAGCCTCATCTCATGTTAAGGTGTCATCATGAAACTCATGGTACTCGAAGGCTCCATCAGTGTCATCTAAAAATATCCCTTGATATATATAGCTCTTGTTGTCAATTAATCGTCTCAATTGATTTGTCAATCTTCGTAAGGTTTCTATTTGACTAAGAAACATTTCATCATGTTTAGCTTCCCTTTTTTGAGCATGTCCATTAAATGTCTTTCCACTGATAGGTTCTGGTTCTTGAAGAAGATCATAGGTTTATGATAGATAAGATGGAAAATGCGGTTCAATGAGATATGTTGGTTCTTCATTGTTGTACCATGAATGATTCTGAAAATTTTGTCACCCCGAATTGTAGTAGAATGTGCAATGATCGCTATGGTGGTTTCCATTACATACCTCACATCTGTTCTGAAATGGTTGAGCAAAAGTTGTGTTATTTCTCTCTGACATCCACTGATAGTTGTTGGCCTAGACAACAGACCTCAGAAAACCGAACTGTGTCTCCCTGATTTGGGGTGTATCTTCACCTCTTAAACCTTTCATCGCCCAATAAGGATCCATTTCAACCACCCGAAAATAAAACAAATAAAAATGAAAAGATAAAAATTAAATTAAAGAAAATTAGATACAAGAAAGTAAATAGCTTCAAAATTAATAACGCAAGAAAAATAAGTCTCCGGCAACGGCGCCAAAAACTTGATTGGTGAAATCACACACGTTACGCAAGCACACGTATCGCTCAAGTAGTATAAAATATCGATCCCACGATGAGTTAATTCCTTTACTATTATTAATTATTGACAGTAAATGTTTACTAGTATCTAATTGAGGTTGGAAGGGTTTGTTCGCCGTTTGAAGTTGGATTTGATAAAATAAATAAATAAAAATACAAAATAAAACAAAGGAAATTAATAATAAAGAAAACATCTAAGGTTGTGAATCCACCCAATATTATTCTAATGATGAATTGATTCTCATATACAAGTGTAATATATTACTTGTTAACCGGGAACACGAAAATATACATAAGCCTCTTCTGATGGTTGAATGCAAACACCTAAAGTAACTCAATTAACTATATTCCTATGTTAACTAAGTTACCCGAATTCAATAAGGTTAAGTTCCAATTGTGGCTACCCATACCCCACAAGTATATTCTTATCCTGAAAGGAAATCTCTAAGGTGAGATCGTGAGCTATTAAATCTAAGACTGAAACTTAAAATCTATTTTCCAAATTCATTTTATGTTTACTACATCAATCTTATTGGTGATCAGACAACAAGAAGCATTAAGGTTCAGATTTAATAAACAAGGCAATGTACAATACATTATAAAAGAAAATCAATTATTAAACTCGTGAATATTATGATTCATCAGCTCCATAGATTAAAAATAAAAATGCTAGGGGTTAGAGGATCTGCCTTTAATATTTCAAATGTAGAAATCTCACTTTATTATAATAAAGAAATTGTCGGTGTTATCCAATTAAGTCAAACCATCCATAAATATGGTGTTATTATTTGTCCATAAATCAGCTATATATGCAGTAATCATCTGTCACCTAAAGACCGACTATATAGGCGGTTTCATATTATGTAAAATAAATAAAACCAGCCATATAGACAGTATCAACATTAATCCATATTATTAGATTACAATTTCCATATTATAAAATAAGTGAGATTAATCTACCTTATCATATTAAAAGTTTCACCCTTCCCCCAACGGAAATTAATTACTAAACATAGAAGAAAGTAAAAATACACAAACTATTATTACTAAAAATAAAAATACAGAAAATAAACACACAAGATACAATCCTCAAGTTCCTTATTAGAAACCTGAAGGAAAGTATGAATTTTACAAATGAAATCAAGCTCTATTTATAGGAAAAATTTTGCCTCCACCAAATATGCAAGCATGGTTGGTGGAAGTTTGACAATTTTTAATTGTCATATTCCATTTTTTTTATAATGACTTTAATAATTATATATAACACAATTTGGCTTTTTCATCAATTTCGGTATTGAAAACTTTAGAATTCAAAAACCTTATTAATATCAAAGTTGTAGATCTTTGAGTTTTCTTTCATCTGGAACTTGAATTACCTCAATACGATATCAGAGAAAAAGGTTATGGCCAAAATACGAAAATTACGCAAAGTAGAAATTTCCGAAATTGTACTCGTTAGAACGCCATTTCAAGTTTCCAACCTCCAAAATCCATATGTAAGTCCAGTTTTTGCCCTTCTTTATTCCACATTTCGTCCTGATTGATTCCATTGAGTCCAAATTTTATTTTATAAAATAAATAAAAACACATGAAAACGTTTATAAAACTTGAGAAATCATACAAAATATTAAGTAAAAAGTGTGGTAAATATTTATATATTTTCCAGTAATCAAACATTACTACCTAATGACCCATACTTTAGAAGAAAAATTGAGAAGGCTTGTATGGCGTTTGACGCCTCGGGTATCCATAGCAAGCTCGGTGAAAGATTCGACGTGGCATTTCGTACCCCAAGATAATCATAGCATGCTTTGTTTGAAGATGACATGGATGTAATATGGTACCCTTGGGTTTGTATACCATGATGAGTGATATTTCCCCTATGGAATTTTCCGCGCATAGAGAGAGTTAGAGGTGCATAGCACGGGCAAGGCCCAGAGGCTAAGGGCTTGCCCGAAGGATAACTTCGTACTACCTAAAATTGATCAATTGGTGGATTCAACAGACTGCCACATGCTTCTAATTTATATGGATATGTTCTCAAGATACAACCAGATCATGATGTTTCTCGGGGATGAAGAGAAGATAGCCTTCGTGACTGACCAGTGCCTTTAATGTTACAAAGTGATGTCTTTTGGTTTGAAGAACGCAAGGAAGACATATTAAAGGCTAGTGAATCGGTTCTTCAACCCTCTCATCAGTAAAACCATTCACGTTTATGTCGATGATATGATCACAATGTCAGTGTTGCTAGAGGATCATTTGAAAGACCTAGGAGAGACTTTTGAACCCGGAGAAGTATACATTTGGCATATCTTTAGGAAAGTTCTTGGGATATGTGGTCAGTGCAAGGGGCATCGAAGTTAATCCCCAGAAGATCAAAGCAGTAGTTGACTTGAAGTCCCTAAGGACAGTGAATGAGATTTAAAGTTTGACTAGTCGGGTCACAGTGCTTAATCGGTTCACTTCCAAAGCTATCGACAAATATCACGTCTTCCTCCAACTTATAAAGAAGGCAAATAATGAGGTAGTATATATCAGTGAGTGCGAAGACGCTTTCCAACAGCTCAATGAGTACTTGACATAAGCTACACTTCTAGCTAAGTAAATTCCAGGTGAGAAGTTATTTTTGGACTTATCTATTTGACCATAAGTAGTAAGTTTAATTTTCTTACAAGAAATAGATAAGGTCCATAAGCCAGTATATTACTCTAATAAGGCGTCGTTAGATGTAGAAACTAGATACCCGTCGTGTGAATTGATGGCCTTGTCATTAGTTATAGCGAACAAAAAGCTATGCCCTTTATTTTCAAACACACCTTATCGGGGTATACACTGCCATCCCTATAGACAAATATTACATAGGCCAGAAGTATCAGGTCACCTTATGAAATGGTCGATAGAGCTCAATGAGTATGATATTTGTTATCTACCTCGAGTATCTATCAAGGGGCAAACTCTGGCCGATTTTATAGTTGAATTCATAGGACCACGGGTGTTGGTGGTCAAGGTGGAATACGAGAAATGAAAATTATATATGGACGGGTCAGTTAGTTCCAAGGGTTGTGGAGCCGGTATTATCCTTAGCAATGAGAGTGTAGAGGAGCTGAGCTATGCGTTGAGGTTCACATTTGAAGCCATCAATAATGAAGTAGAATATGAGGCAATCCCAGTTGGGTTGAGGCCAACAAGACAATAAAGAATAATTTGAAGGACAGGCTCGTGACATGCAAGAGCTTATGGATGAAGGAGTTTCTAGAGGTCTCGTGGGTACATCCAACCACGTGTAAAGCTTCCACGGGTTAAACCCCATTTTCCTTGACTTATGGGTGTGAGGCGGTAATACCGACGGAGATCGGGATGACTACCCACCGAGTCTAGTATTTCAATGAGGAGCGGAATGAAGATATCATTAGGCATCATTTGGATCTAGCAGATTAACGGTGAGAGGGATCGACACTCAGGGTAGTAGCCCATCAGTAGATGATGGCCAGATTCTACAATAAAAGAGTCTGAGTACGAGCATTTCATCCTAAAGATTTGGTAAAGTGAGAAGGGCCCTATAAAGTGACAGAGGTCGCCAGGCCGGGTGCCTATTATTTGGAGCAACTGGATGGCACCAGGATCAAGAAATCATGGAATGTAGAAATATTGAGGAATAACTAACAGTAGAGACTCTCTTAAAAGTCCCACAAAGAGTGGTAAGATGGGCAATAGTTTTCTAAAAAGCAAATGAAAATTTCCTATTTATAATAAAAAATTATACTCATACACACTTATTGATTATTAAAATGGGAAAAAATTGTTTGATATTTTAGAGAAGTATTTATTAAACATCAGGAAACTTTCGATTGCCAAAGGTGTAAATTACGGTACGGGAAGCGTGCACCTCGTGGCATTCACAATCAATATTGTCACGACATTGGAATCAGAACCCTCGTAAATTTATGTCCTCAGCACCAGTAATAGGTGCGACACAAAACGTGAAAATGAACCTCATGTGACATTCACATATTAAGTGCCACGGGTCGAAACAAATATACCCTATGATTTTTTACACTTTTGAAGACAAGGCACAATGCCCGGAGTGGTTTTATGCCCCAGTGGTGACTATGACCTTTGAAGACGAGCTACATAGCATGTATGGCTAAAGGGCTTCCGTGGAGATTGTGTGATCGATGTAATCATAGCCCGGGGAGGAAAAATGCCCATGTGGCATTTGACGCCCCCTTTTGAGGTGTATAGCATGGAAGGTTGGAGGACCTCCATGACGATTATAGCCTCATGATGATCATATCATGTGTGGCTGGAGGGCCCATGTGGCGTTTGACATCCCCATTTGAGGTGTATAGCAAGAGAAATTCCCTAGGGCCTCTATGATGATTGTAGCCTCGAGTTCTAGAGAGCATGGGAAGGGATAATGCCTCCATGGCATTTTCCACCCCCTTTTGGGATCCATAGCCTGGGGTTAACAGAGGTCCTCTAGGTGATTGGATTGGAATGTACATAACATAGAAGGATGTGGGCCTTTGTGATGATTGTAGCCTCAGGGTCTCCATAGCATTAGAAGGGATAATGCATCCATGACATTTAATACCACTTTCTGGGATTCATAGCTCGGGGTTAATAGAGTTCCCCGGAGTAATTGGATCAAATGTGCATAGCTTATGAAGGATGAATACCCACATAACGACTGCAACATAAGTGGCACTGGTTGGTACTCTACACCTGTGACCATGTTGTTTTGTGCAAATTGGGGCAGGACGCTGCCTCTGTTACTTTTTATTTTTTGAGTGGTGTGGGGTGAGTGATAAGTCACCCCTTATGACCTTGTCATTTATTTTATACAGCATAAGGTGGGACGCCACCACTGGAATATTTTCCATATGTGGTCTTTTGATTAAAATGGCTCAGGGTCGAAAGTTTTCCCTTGAGGCCTTGCCATGTTGATGGAACGAGGAGAGTGTATTATCTCATAGCCAAGTGTTGAAATGGATTGGGTTCGGAAGTTTTCCCCGAGGCCTTGCTTTGTTAATGGTACGATGAGGAATGAGTTCCCTCGTGGCCAATTTTTGAAATAGCTCGGGGTCGGAAGTCCCCCCGAGGCCTGGCTATGTTAATGGCACAGGGAGGGTGTGTTCCCTCGTGGCCAAATACTGAGTGTCTCGGGGTTGGAAATTTTCCCCTGAAACCTTACTTTGTGATCGGTGCGAGACGTGGAGTTTTCCTTCGTGGCCCGGTCTCTATGAGTTGCTCAGGGAAGGAAGATGAGTTTCTTTGAGAAGATTTTGGCTAAGTGCCAAACAGTGATGGCTCGGGTCGATCTTAAGTAATTTGAATAGATCGGTCTTCTCAGGTCATAACCTCCGATGAAGATGGGTTCCTTTGTTAAAATTTATTTTGGCTAAGTATAAAGTGGAGTCTTGGTGAGGTATATTGGGGAATTAAGGTGGTCGGGCTCATTTTTCTTTTATATTGAATGAAGGGCCATCGTCGGGTTAGTTGGTGGGATTAATCCTGTTAATTGATCAGAGTCATCACTAACACTACATTTGCAACAAATTTTCTACGTATTGGAAAGAGAAGTGCCCTAGATTGGGACTTTGCACAGTGTTTACATCATGGTATGTAGAATAAAGAAAAGTAAAATGGAAAATGAGAAGAAATTTTATTAATTTCCAAGTAATTACAAAATGTTTCCCCCATCGGGAGCTCCACTGGTAGAAGGGTCGGTTACAATCCCGGCATAGGAAGGAGCTTCTTTAGGCATAGGCAGCTTGGAAGCATCTTCAGTTGGAAGAGGCACAGTATACATTGGGACGGGGTCCTAAATCATCGCAGGCGCCACAGGCACCACTACCTCCATAAAATTGTCATCCCCTTTTGAAAATTGGAGCAGTTGATGAAGCTCACTCAAGTCTAGGTCGGGGAATTTTTCAGTGATCATGTCCACTGACTTCTCCAAGCCCTCTATCAGAGTGTCGATACACGCCCCTCAATACGCTCTTCTATTTGGGCTTGGAGAGAGGCCAGTTCGACTTTGACAGAGGTCAGCTCTTCCTCACTAATTACCAATTGTGCCTGCAGCCTCTTCACTTTAATGTCTCAGGAAGCTGCCTTAGCTCGGGTCTCGTAACTCTTTATTTATGACATTATTTTCCCGACGTATTGATTCAACCACGACCCTCTTATCGGCCAAAGGCTTGTCAATAGTTAGAAGTACACACCACCGTCAATAGGAATCTCCTTGAGTCGAGTAGTATATATGATCATTTGAATATAAGATAGCATTGATTTTGTGTGTGATCCTCCACACTTTGATGCCATATATGTCAAAGACCTTTCATGATCTGACCGCTAGATGTTCATTGGGTGTGGACCGATACACTTGTTAATCAAGTGCGTATCAAGATAGGATCTATTGACCCGTATATGTACCATAAGGTTTAGGTATCTAGATGATTAGTCATGATTCTTAAGACATTGGCCAAAACCGATCACCTAGGGTGGATCGCATATATCAGAAATAATATTTTGATTAGTTGTAAAGAATCGTGGATATGTCGACATGAGATGTCCGCCTCGAAAAATTGACTATGTAATCTATGTTTCCTAAGCACTGTTGGGGTTAATGCTCAGAGCGCCAATCCGGACCGTATTTATGTCTGATTCATGAATACGAACATCCCCTTATTCCATAATATTACTTATTTATGGTTGCACCTCTTGTTCTTATATACGTATTCGATCTGATTACGATTAGATTGAAACTAAATGTGGTTTAGTGATATGTATATATTAGACAAATGCCCGATAATATATAATGTAGTACACAGTTACAAAGTTAGTTTGTAATTGACATTGGGAAGTTTCACTGCTATATGAATATTATCAAACATAGTTCCTGGTCAAGATTTGCTAACACGGGTCGGTTAGTCAAATCCGTTGAGACCAGTACATGTCGTATATCGAGACTTGGTCCGATGGTTTATCCCAATGAACCATGAGTCTATGGAGACTCGTATAGACGTGTATGTGTTTATAGTGGATAAAAACTGAACGGCTCACCGAAGATTCTTAATGGATGGTACACCAACGTCAATAAGAATCTTCTCGGGTTGAGTAGCATAGTGGTCCTTCGACTTGAGACACACCACTGTGGATGTATGAGACATCCTCCACACTTAGATGGCAGTCACGTCAACGATCTATTTAGATCAGACCTCCGCCTGTTCGTTGGGTGTGTATCGATCCTCAGGATATCCTGTGTGTGTCAGATAGGATCCGTCAGTTCTGTGTACAGAGCATAGGTAGTCCATATATATTAGCAGTCTGTTAAATCTGTGGCCACAATATACATCGGAAGTAAGTTCCGAGTGTTATTTAGAGATTGCTAATAGATACGTCAACGAGATAATACCTATAGAGATTTGACGTTCACATCTATATCTCTGGGATTATCTGGATACCTGTGACGGAGGGATTATACGTATGCAATGACCTCGACCTGTATGATTCAGCTAGTTTATCCGTGATCGTCATAATCTACGGGTGGATAGATTATGCACATGAAATTGGATTTCGTGGTGGATATACCTGAATCTAGAGAGTCTCAATAATGAAACATACTCGTAGAGCACTAGAGCAACATTTATGAATAATGATGATTATTTATAAACCGTTTAATCGTTAAACGAAAAATACATGCGAACGGGCCGAACCGTCATTTCCTAATTAATGTGTATTTGTATTAATATATGATATTATTAAATACACATTAATAAATAGTCAAATAAAGGTATTTGACATATATCATTAATATATGTATTTGAGATATTTAAAGTAAATATAATACATATATTTGATATATTTGTATTTTATTAATTATTTAATTATTTAATTGTTAATGATTAATATAATTAAAATATAAATATATCACCAAATGATGAAGTTAGGAAATGATTATAAGTTGCAATTGTTGACTTATACATTAAAGGAAAATGTTGTCAAATTGATTTTGACTTCTTAAGATATTTGTTCAAAATTGTTTGAAAAATAAAATATCTTTTTCCTTTATTTTCTATCAATTTCGGCCATGACACTTTAATATATAGAGAGATATTTTTCTTAGTTGCATTTGTTGACTTAATTAAATATCTTTAAAGTTGTTTTTAGATATTTATGTCAAGTTGATCAAATGAAAATCAAATGAAGATGAAATTAATAGTCTTGTTTATTTTAAGGCCAAATTCGGCCAAGCACAAAAATAAATAAGTATATATTGTTTTTCATTTCATTTGGTATCCAACCTAATACACTTTAAAGAAAAACTTCATTAATGGAAGCAAAGGAAGCTTGTGAGAAAGAAAGAAGAAATCAAAGAAAGCTTGGATTTTAGTAAGTTTTTCCAACTTGCTATTAGAAAGGAAAATGTTCCTTAGGATCTAGGCTTTAACATATGATGTTCTTAGGTTATTTCTTTCTTTATTCTTGTGTTTTTTATGATGGAAGTTTTTGTGTGAAGTGTTGAGCATGTGTGATGAAGGAAGATTGTGACTATTGTAGTTATAAGCTTTCTTTTAAGGTTTTGGAAACCTTGTTGCTAATCTAGAGTTGTTGACCCACTCTTAGATGACCTATATTTGATCTTGAGTTGTTTCATTGTGTTGAGACTTTGATTGGATGGAAGAAAGATGATTGAAGTGTTGGATTTAACCAATTTGGTCTAATTTGTCAAATTTGAGGAAATTGACAAATTAGGGTTCATGACCAATTCCAAATTGGGGATTTTCATATATGTTGTGTATTTGGATGTGTATATGATGCATATAAAGTTTCATGTTCATTGGATTACATCTTGATGTGTTTTGATGCATGAAATGACAAAAGGCACAAAATGCCCACCATTGGGAGCATTCGGCCAAGGAGTTAGATTTTGGGGATTTTGGTGCTTTTGGTGTTTTGATGTTTTGAACATGCTAAGTTCATCTTAGAAATTATTTAGAATCATTCAAAATTGATTAGATCAATTTCGGACTAAAATGGACAAAATACCAAGTAAGGGTAATTTGGTAAATTCACTTGAATATGATTTATTTGAATTTTATTTCATAATTTGATTATTGTATAATTAAATAAATATGTTTATTTAATAAATCCGAGAAAAAAATTTGAAATCGGAAGATACGATTTTCAGCCGCTTCCGCTGCGTTACCGGATTATATTCCCCCTAAAACCCCTACAAAATGGTATCCGAGCGAGTCTGATTCTAGGCCTCCATAAATGATTAGCTTGTTTTATTCAATGTTTAATCATGTTTTCTTGACTTTATACATGCATGTTATAATCTAATTTGATTAGATTTAGGGTGTATGACACTTAATGGAATATCCCCGCTTAATAATGTTTTAAAGTAACTAGTATTTGGAATACTTGTTTCTTGGTCCGTCTTGTCAATACGGTTTATAAATATCTTTTCGTTGACTACATCTGAGACCGTGCTCTTGCTGTGAGGATGTAGCTGATAGAAATTTATTTATGCCGAATGTATTATTAGATACTATATAAATTCAAGCAAAAGCGGAATCCTGAACGTGCCATAGCTGTCAGGGTTACGCAAGTAACTTGAGTTTATCATTGATGAGTTTAACCTTGGTACGTCTCCTTGTGGACCTGCCTTCGCAGCGTCAATGAGAAACGGCCAGGACCGGAACCTCGGAGTCACTAGTGAGTGATTGACAATTAGTTGTCTACCTGTGAATATACGTAGGCGAGACCGTGCCTCTGCTGTGAGTCGAAATATATTCATGGGGTCCTCTTCCCATTATGGAATTCGATTTAATATATTGAATTCTCGTCTTTCCGTTGGGGATTACGGCATTACGAAAAATAGTGGGAGGCACTGCTAAGTTTAAAATATTACATAACTTAGGCAGTGTATGTTATTATGGAAATTGCCGCTTGTTTGTTTCCTTATTCTATAGTAGATAGAATTAAACTTTTATTTACTGCACACATATTTTGATATGTTATCTGACTAGACTCTTGGTTGCAGTTACTCTAGAATAGGTTCTAGATACTAATAGACTAGGATATTATTAGATTAGTCTAAACCATCGGGAACTGTTGTTCGATTTTCTTGAAATAAAGATGGTTAATGACTTAGTTTCTAAGTCATGATAGATAATCTAGATAGATATCCCCTTTAGGATATAATACTTTAGAGACAATAGTTTCTTATGCAGTAAGAATTGACTTGAATTAGTTCATGTCTCGAGATTCTTGACTGGCATTTAGAAAGCCCTATTAGGTATTTGTTTATCTAGTAATGACGTTTCTAAGCTTTAATTACCTTTAGAGGTAATGTGTCTGACACAATTTGCTAATCAGTTATTTACAATTGTTGTGAATAGTTGAATGCAAATAGTAAAGCTAAAGAAAGGAGATACGTATATTTGTGTATAGAAAATATCGATTTTCACAATACTACAACTATAGGTATTGGATACCAGATCTCCCGTCTAGTTATTTGAAATATTGGTTAACGATTGTTTTGATATTGATATCGGAACTTGCAACTATTGGATAGTCACTTGTTCTTTATAAACAATTGTTACATATTTTATAATAACTAGTAGTGTCATTGACGTAGAGATAAACATTAAGAAAAATTATTCGGTAAAGTAAATAATTTAGAACGGTGCTTTATAGGTTTAATCACTTAAGCATTGGATGCTTATTCCGTATGGTGAATGATGGTTTGATACTAGATCACACCACATATCCTTATCCATTTAATGAATATTGTATTCAGGAAAGTGATTAAGATCTCGTTTAATCAATGATTGTCATTGGACCACCAGATTTATTTAACTGATACATTGGATGTATGTAGTTTAATGAATAATAATTGCTTAAGGTAGTTTTCTATACTTCGTAACTTAGTTGATGAATTGTCATAACTTAGTTATGTGTTTCTGAAGGAACACATATTGAAAGTCTTGAAAGTATCAAGTACTTTCAATCCGTTCTGATGAAACGTAGATTGAACATTTTTGACTTGTTCAAATATATTCAATCTAAAGGTTTTAGAGAATTCTATCCTCAAAATTCATAACATGTCTTTGAACTGTTCAAAGATCTTTGATACGATCAAACGTATGAATTTAAAGCAATTAGTTCTAAGGTTATTTAGTGAATATGATTCATATTCAATATTATTCTTCCATGATTCCATCTTGATGGAATTAAGTAGTGGGAGCAATCGGATCTTATATGATTTGGTTCGTTTGATATTGAATGTTACCGAATTAGTTTCAATACTCTTGGGGTTATACTCCAGCAACACTAATTCATCTCTTTAATTAATGTTCCATTATTTTCTACAGTTGCATATATGATATGTATAGGTACAGAATTTGAATCTTGAAAAGTTTGAGATTTCAATCTTTCTTTTATATAATAGTTATATAATGGAAATTACTTACACCTCGGAGGTATAAGTAAAAGTTTATCGTTTATTCTGTTTAATAGAATATTGTATTATATTTAATAGAATATCTTTCCTACGATCCTAAGTAATAAAATTGTTTTATTACTTGGTGTGTAACATCTGATGTTAATTATTGTAGAAAAGACTTGACTTATTGAAGTCAAATGTGAGAATGATAAATTATAAATGGAACTACGTAATTAATAAGATGAAAGAACCCTTATACATCTTCCGTACAAGTCCAATAGGATAACAGAATCATTCACGAGTATTTGATACTAATAATGGTTCCGTTGTTTTCTTACTGAAGAAAAATTACCCTATAACTTATAATGGAAGCGATATTTGATATCGATTCTGGAAGTTCACCATTAACCATAGATCTAAGATTGTTCATAGCTTACTACGATCAAGTCTTGAACTTGATTAAGCTTTCATTATGAATTAGTTCATGATATGTGCTAATTGTTTGCGCAGCGAAAGCATTGTGAGCTTATTAAATGTTTGACCTTTACAGTATGACAGTGAGAAATGTTATACTCAGCAATCTATTGTAGATTCTGAGAAAACTTATCTCTAGTCACACTAAATGAACAATTAAAGATATATTGGTTAATGTTGATAATAAACTGTATATTTTAGCTAAAGAATGCAAAGTGGCGTTTTTGGATGACTTATTCAGATAAGAGATCAGTTGTGATTTCCTTATTTGAAGAGTTCATTCTGAAATGGCCCTAGAGTTTGTGTTCTGCTGAGATCGCAGTTTAGTGTGCTAGCTTACAGAGCCTATTGTAGACTCGGATAAGTCTTCCAGAAATATGTGTTCTCTATTTTTGATATCGTCAGATTGTCTGATCTTGTCAAAGTATAGAGAATACATATGTGATTAGAAGGGTTAGTGGGAGCGTACAAATTACTTTCTAGTGTTATATATCCTGACGACATTATCATTATTATTGTAATAATGAGATGTTTGTGAGGTAAAAATTTTACCTATGTCTTCTTGACTCCGTGAAAGTAGTGGGAGTTGTCTCTGTTATATTTGATATAAGTTTTATATATGATATGAAACTTGGAGACTTGTGAGATACTCCTATTAGTCGTACATTAGATATGATCTAATGAAGGACATAACAGGCTATCTGTATGACAGTTAGTATAACTGTTGACAGTTATTGTGTGTCTTATATAAATATTCATTTTTCGTAAATGATGATTCCTTTTTCGAAAGAGATATTGATTAGAATGTCTAATCAATCTTATGTATCATTTGATGATGACATAATAAATACTTTATAATATGCGAATGAGATATTGATTTAATCGTAATTGTTACGAGTTATTTTGACATCCTATAGACCATATGATGGATCTTGAAACACGTTCTTTGTGATCTTTGAGATATTAAGAACGAGTTCCTAATTCCTGGAGAATATAGTCTGCAACCATTAGGGTCATATTAGTTTTGAGACTAATTATGACGTTAGACAGTCTACGTCATAAAGAGTCACAAAATATGCAGTGGGAGTGTCACGAAGGATTCTACTATTTAGTGGAATCAAATGCAACTTTTGAAGTATTGACTTATGAAGTTGCATAGTGACCTTTAAAAAAAGTTTTGAATTGTTATTGTGCTTGTGGTTGTCCTCATAGTATTTTGGATTTGATCCCTAAATACTTGGACAACTTAGTAGCTGTAGCATAATACAGATATAGCATCCATTTCATATTAATGTATAATTTAGATTCTACAAAATATGAATGATGCTAACTATGGGAAACGATGGAGTTTGTTTGACAAACTCAATGTTTCATAGCGGACTTGTTTCTTGCCTCTTAAGTACTGGTGAGCCTTTGAGGGCCATGTGCATATGATACACATTGAGACGTGTATATGATACCGTGGATTGGCACTAGAGCAAGTGGGAGAAATTGTTGGGGTTAGTGCTCAGAGCGCCAATCCGGACCGTATTTATGTCTGATTCATGAATACGAACATCCCTTTATTCCATAATATTACTATTTATGGTTGCACCTCTTGTTCTTATATACATATTCGATCTGATTACGATTAGATTGAAACTAAATGTGGTTTAGTGATATGTATATATTAGACAAAGGCCCGATAATATATAATGCAGTACACAGTTACAAAGTTAGTTTGTAATTGACATTGGGAAGTGTCACTGCTATATGAATATTATCAAACATAGTTCCTGGTCAAGATTTCTAACACGGGTCGGTTAGTCAAATCCGTTGAGACCAGTACATGTCGTATATCGAGACTTGGTCCGATGGTTTATCCCAATGAACCATGAGTCTATGGAGACTCGTATAGACGTGTAGGTGTTATAGTGGATAAACATTGAATGGCTCACCGAAGATTCTTAATGGATGGTACACCAACGTCAATAAGAATCTTCTCGGGTTGAGTAGCATAGTGGTCCTTCGACTTGAGACACCACTGTGGATGTATGAGACATCCTCCACACTTAGATGGCAGTCACGTCAACGATCTATTTAGATCAGACCTCCGCCTGTTCGTTGGGTGTGTATCGATCCTCAGGATATCCTGTGTGTGTCAAGATAGGATCCGTCAGTTCTGTGTACAGAGCATAGGTAGTCCATATATATTAGCAGTCTGTTAAATCTGTGGCCACAGTATACATCGGAAGTAAGTTCCGAGTGTTATTTAGAGATTGCTAATAGATACGTCGACGAGATAATACCTATAGAGATTTGACGTTCACATCTATATCTCTGGGATTATCTGGATACCTGTGACGGAGGGATTATACGTATGCAATGACCTCGACCTGTATGATTCAGCTAGTTTATCAGTGATCGTCATAATCTACGGGTGGATAGATTATGCACATGAAATTGGATTTCGTGACGGATATACCTGGATCTAGAGAGTCTCAATAATGAAACATACTCGTAGAGCACTAGAGCAACATTTATGAATAATGATGATTATTTATAAACCGTTTAATCGTTAAACGAAAAATACATGCGAACGGGTCGAACCGTCATTTTCTAATTAATGTGTATTTGTATTTAATATATGATATTATTAAATACACATTAATAAATAGTGAAATAAAGGTATTTGACATATATCATTAATATATGTATTTGAGATATTTAAAGTAAATATAATACATATATTTGATATATTTGTATTTAATTAATTATTTAATTATTTAATTGTTAAATGATTAATATAATTAAAATATAAATATATCACCAAATGATAAAGTTAGGAAATGATTATAAGTTGCAATTGTTGACTTATACATTAAAGGAAAAGGTTGTCAAATTGATTTTGACTTCTTAAGATATTTGTTCAAAATTGTTTGAAAAATAAAATATCTTTTTCCTTTATTTTCTATCAATTTCGGCCATGACACTTTAATATATAAGAGATATATTTTTCTTAGTTGCATTTGTTGACTTAATTAAATATCTTTAAAGTGTTTTTAGATATTTATGTCAAGTTGATCAAATGAAAATCAAATGAAGATGAAATTAATAGTCTTGTTTATTTTAAGGCCAAATTCGGCCAAGCACAAAAATAAATAAGTATATATTGTTTTTCATTTCATTTGGTATCTAACCTAATACACTTTAAAGAAAAACTCCATTAATGGAAGCAAAGGAAGCTTGTGAGAAAGAAAGAAGAAATCAAAGAAAGCTTGGATTTTAGTAAGTTTTTCCAACTTGCTATTAGAAAGGAAAATGTTCCTTAGGATCTAGGCTTTAACATATGATGTTCTTAGGTTATTTCTTTCTTTATTCTTTGTGTTTTTGATGATGGAAGTTTTGGTGAAAGTGTTGAGCATGTGTGATGAAGGAAGATTGTGACTATTGTAGTTATAAGCTTTCTTTTAAGGTTTTGGAAACCTTGTTGCTAATCTAGAGTTGTTGACCCACTCTTAGATGACCTAGATTTGATCTTGAGTTGTTTCATTGTGTTGAGACTTTGATTGGATGGAAGAAAGATGATTGAAGTGTTGGATTTAACCAATTTGGTCTAATTTGTCCAATTTGAGGAATTGAAAAATTAGGGTTCATGAACAATTCCAAATTTGGGGATTTTCATATATGTTGTGTATTTGGATGTGTATATGATGCATATAAAGTTTCATGTTCATTGGATTACATCTTGATGTGTTTTGATGCATGAAATGACAAAAGGCACAAAATGCCCACCATTGGGAGCATTCGGCCAAGGAGTTAGATTTTGGGGATTTTGGTGATTTTGGTGTTTTGATGTTTTGAACATGCTAAGTTAATCTTAGAAATGATTTAGA
This sequence comes from Zanthoxylum bungeanum, assembly GCA_019454045.1. Classification (NCBI taxonomy): domain Eukaryota; kingdom Viridiplantae; phylum Streptophyta; class Magnoliopsida; order Sapindales; family Rutaceae; genus Zanthoxylum; species Zanthoxylum bungeanum. Next base: position 24,121 of record SKCR01037922.1, on the reverse strand, counting down.
ATCATTCAAAATTGATTAGATCAATTTCGGACTAAAATGGACAAAATACCAAAGTAAGGGTAATTTGGTAAATTCACTTGAATATGATTTATTTGAATTTTATTTCATAATTTGATTATTGGATAATTAAATAAATATGTTTATTTAATAAATCCGAGAAAAAGTTTTGAAATCGGAAGATACGATTTTCCGCCGCTTCCGCTGCGTTACCGGATATTCCCCCTAAAACCCCTACAAGCACAACTTGAATAGCCTAAGATGAAGGGATTATTAAACATATGTGATGACCTCAACTTGTATAGTTCAGAAAGGTCGTTCGTATTCTTTGCAAATTCAAAGGTGGCCGAATTGCGTATATATAAGTTAGGCTTATATGACGAATATGTCTGGACTTAGAGAGTCCCAAATATGAAGTGTATTCGTTGAGCACTTGGGTAGCCGATAATGTTTGATATTAAATAATATTTGATATTATAATTATCAACTAAAATAATTAAATGTTATTGGATAACATTAATTATTTACTTTGACCCAATTGGATTAATTGGATTAATCTAAAATCCCACAAGGGCTTTGTTGTAATTTCATAAATATCTCTACCATTGGAGGATATTTTGATAATTACAAATATATAATAATAGGTGTATTTGTTATGATTAAATTAGATTAAATCAAAGTGGTAGACAATAAACTAATCCATTTGTTTAAATTTATCTTGATTTAATTGGATTAAATCAAAGTGGTAGATAAAGGTGATTAGTCACACCTAATTATATATATTTGCACAAATTGGATTAAGCCTACCTAAAAGTTGATTAAGACTTTTATTAATTAAAAACTGCATAAGTTTTGCTATAAAAGGCAAGCTTGAGCAAGTTTTTAATTAAGTTTGAGCTTAAAAAAGTTAAGCTTGTGAAAGCTAAAACAAGGAAGATTTAGAAATATTAGTCTAAGTAAAAGAAGTATTTAGAGAAGCTTTGGAAATTCTTTACAATATTTCAATAAGGAGAAATCAAGATTGGATCTTGGAATCAAGCTTGCTAGCATTGGAATCAAGAATGGATCTTAGAGTCAAGCTTGTTAACTTTGGAAGTTCTCTACAATATTTCAACACGGAGAAAAATATTGGATCTTAAAATCAAGCTTACTAGGTAAGTTTGATCTTCTCTAAAACGATGTTTTCATTAGTGAGTTGTTTTCATTAATGAAGAATATAGTGATGTATCATGTATTTGATACATAATAATATAATTTAATATTGAAATTAGGCTAATAAATTATGTATGAATATTTTGGAAGCATAAACACAATATGCTTGTGATTGGGTCAAAATATTTATGTTGGACATAAACATAAAATTATAGTTTGGAACTCTAGTATTAACTTGAAGTTTTGGCTACCATTCTAAAATCATTTGACCATCTTTGGGTAACCTAGAATTATTCATGAGTCATTTTATTATGGGATTCTATTTTGGTTTGTGTTTTGATTCAAAGAAATATATATGTTTGTTGTATAACATGTGTTGATGTTGGTGATCAGTGGTAAACACACACACATTACGCAAGCGCACGTATCGCTCAAGTAGTATAAAATATATCGATCCCATGAGGACTTAATACCTAAGCTATTAATTTATGAAGCTAAATGTCTACGAGTATCTAATTGATTGATTTTTGGTTGGATGATGATTTTAAACTAAAGACAAGTAATTAAAACAAAACAAAGGTAGATCTTAAGTTTTAACAATGATATGAAAATATCCAGGGTTGTGATTCCAATATCTTTTAAAGATGAAGTGATTATCTCATATTTGTGCAATATATCAGTTTATTAACCTGGAACACGAAGTTATGCAAAAGCCTCTTCCGATGGTCAGATGTAAATACCCAAAGTAACCCAATTAACTATATTCTTATGTTAATTAAGAAACTCTGAATTCATTAAGATTAAGTTTCAATTATGGCTACCCTCGCCCGACAGGTATATTCCTATCCTGTAAGGAAATCTACCTAAGAGACATTTACCCCAAGGTGAGATCGTGAGCTATTGAGTCTATGGCTAAAACCTAAAATCCATTTTCCAAGTTTATTTTAAGTTTACCAAATCAATCTTATTAATGGCCAGTTAAGAAGAAACATTAACCTTAAGACTCAATAAATAAACCATTATAATACCCAAAACATAAAATAACCACTTATAAAACGGTGATATTGAAATTCATCACAACCCTAGATAATATTTTTAGTTACAAAACATACCTAAAATTATAAAATGCATAGTTAAACAAAATAATATAATAGAAAATTAAAAAGTAAAGAAAATTACAACAATAAAAGAAAATGCTGGAGCTAGGGGTTTCACTTTTAATACTTCAAATATAGATTACTCTTTTATCAATTAATCATTTATTGAATTAATTATATTAAAACCGACCATATAGGCGGTGAATGTCATTTGTCCAAAGTCCAACCGACCATATAGGCGGTGAATGTCATTTGTCCAAAGTCCAACCGACCATATAGGCGGTAACAAAATCATATAAACCGACCATGTAGGCGGTAACAAGGTTAGTACCTAAACCGACCATATAGGCGAAAACTAAGTCCAATAATGTAAAACCGGCCATATAGGCGGTAAATAATTAATTCAATTTACTTATTTAAATTAAGGGAGTAAATCTAAATTATTATATTAAAAGTTTCACCCTAGACTCCAGCAAAAAGAGATTACCTACTCATGATGTAATTAAAAACACATAAAAATTTATTAAATAAATAAAGAGAAAATACAAGAAAACTTAAATAAATATGCAAGACACTTTATTTTAGGTTTTCATGGAGAAATCCCCCAAAGAAAGCATGAAAAATTTACAAAGTTTAGCTTGTTATTTATATGCAAATATAAAGGCTTCCACCAATTTTTCTATCAAACATGCCACCAAACGAGGCACCAAACATGGAACCAATTCCTCCACCAAACATGCAAGCATGTTTGGTGGAAGTTTGACAATTTCCATTTTTTTATTTTTTTATTTTTGAAAATGACTTTCATAATTACACATAACACACTTTCAGATTTTTCATCAATTTCGATAATGAAAAATTCAGAATTCGAAAAAATTATGAACTTCAAAGTTGTAGATCTTTGAGTCTTCTTTAATTTAAAACTTGAATCACCTCAATCCCATAGCGGAATAAGAAGCTATGGCCAAAATACGACAATTGCGCAAAGCTAAAATTTCCGAAATTGTATTTTGTTAGAACCCCATTTCAAGTTTCCAATCTCCAAAATCAAAATATCAAGTCCAGTTTTTGCCCTTATTTGTTCCACATTTTGTCTTGATTGATTCCATTAAGTCCCGATTTTATTTTATCTGTAAAATAAACTAAAACACATCAAAACATTCATAAAACTTGAGAAACTATACAAAATATTAAGTAAAAGGGGTGGTAAATTTTGATATATTTTCTGCTCATCAGTTGGTTTTGAAATTAAAATTATTTTGGGAGGTGTTTTTTTAAATGTTTTAAGGATTTTTTTTTTAAAAAAAATGATCAACCACGCAGCGTAAGCATTTATGCATGCTTGAGCAGCATGCGCAAGCAGCTGCTGGCAGCATGCAACTTATGCGCGCGCTTAGCCTGAACGACGTGACCAGGTATGCTGGATCCAATTTTTATCACGTTTTAGTTTTTCCGGACTTCTTTTATCCCCGGGTTTTCCCTATACATTCGTAATGGAATATAGTATTCCATTAAAATATTTAAAAATACACTCATATTTGATATCCATGGGTTCGATCCATTTTCACTGAGTGGGATACCAATCCGACCCTAGAGGTCCCACAACCGTCCCAACAATTACTTGGATTCGTTGGAAATTATTGTAATCATTGACGCCTAGGACCTTACTCTGATACCATCTTTGTCACATCCCAGTTTCCCAGGACGTGACCGGCAGAAGACGGCGTTACCATCTCCCTGAGCCTCATGACGTGTACATGTATGATGTGTCATGACTTATTCTTGACTTATGTTTGTACTATATTCACATGCAACTGTGTTGTCTATCCTTGAATACATGCATGACTAACATATGATGCGCATGAACTATTTGAAACATACGTGATATAATATGATTTACATATAAATATTTCGGCCACATGGCCTAACATGATAAATGTATATACATGTGGACCCCTAAAAACGTATTCCTAATAATTGCAACTGATGTCCATCTTCTCCAAAACTCGTCCTCTACATGCGTGAAGGACCTGCAACACATGAATTGAAAGTGGAAATAGTAAGTCGAACGAACAACTTACTTAGTGAAAAATAGAAATGAAACATATAAAAGCATAACGTTGTGCATGGGTTTACTTCAAACCTGATTTGTGAAGTATAAGTAAACCGAGAAACTTGAGCTGCAAATCATATGCATACTGACCGACGTTGTCACACACGTATAACGCAAGTGCACGTATCGTTCAAGTAGTATAAAATATATTGATCCCACGATGACTTAATACCTAAGCTATTAATTTATGAAGTCAAATGTTTAAGAGTATCTAATAGATTGGTGGTTTGATTGGATGGTGACTTAAAACTAAAATAAGTAAATAAAACAGTACGAAAGTGAATTAAAGGTAAAATCAATATTATTAAACTATTTAGGGTTGTGAATTCTTCCAATATCTTTTAAAGATAAAGTAGTTATTTCACGTTTGTGTAATATATTGGTTTATTAATTTGGAACCCGAATTTACGCAAAAGCTTATTCCGATGGTCAGATACAAATACTCAATATAACTCAATTAATCATATTCATATGTCAACCAAGTTACCTGAATTCATTAATATTAAGTTCCAATTATGGCTACCCCCGCCCGACAGGTATATTCATATCCTGTAATGAAATATATTAAGGGTTATTTATCCTTAAGGAAGATCGTGGGCTATTGAGTCTAGGGCCTTAAACCTAAATTCCCTTTTCCAAGTTCATTTTAAGTTTACCGGATCAATCTTATTAATGGCCAGTTAACAAGAAGCATTAAGACTAAGACTCAATAAACAAAACTTTATATTACCCAAACCGTAAAATAACCCCTTATAAACCAGTGATATTAGAATTCATCACAACCCCAGATAATATGTTTAGCTACGACACATACCTAGGATTACTAAAAACTTAATTAAACAAAACATCATAAAAAAATAACTTGAAAATAAATAAAAGTAAAATTACAATAATGAAAGAAAATGTTGGGGGTTAAATGATCCACTTTTAATATTTCAAAATTAAAAATCTCCCTTATTGTCAATGTTTACCGATTAATTAATTATATTTAACCAGACCATAAAGGCGGAAATTCCATTTGTCTCAATTAAGTCCAACCGACCATATAAGCGGTAACAAGGTTATTACCTAAACCGACCATATAGGCGGAAACTACGTCTGGAATGTAAAACCAACCATATAGGCGGTAAATAAGGTTGTCACCTAAATCGGCCATATAGGCGGTAACTAATTAATCCAAATTTTAATTAAAATAAGGGAGATTAATCTAATTGATTATATTAAAAGTATTACCTTATCACCCCAGTAGAATGAGATTACCTGCTCATGTTGTAAATGAAAACACACAAAATTTTATTAATTAAAAAAAAATTACAAGAAAACTTAAATAAATATACAAGACACTTTCCTTTAGGTTTTCATGGAGAAATTCTTCCAAAGAAAGCATGAAAAATTTACAAAGTTTAGCTTGGTATTTATAGGCAAATCTAAGGGTTTCCACCAATTTCTCCACCAAGCATGGCACCGAACATGACATCAAACATGACACCAAAAATGACACCAAACATGGCACCAAATCCTCCATCAAGCATGTTTGGTGAAAGTTTGACATTTTTTATTTTATTTTTTTTTTAATTTTGAAAATGACTTTAATAATTACACATAACACACTTCCGGATGTTTTATCAATTTCGGTCATGGACAATTCAGAATTATAACTTATTATGAACTTCAAAGTTGTAGATGTTTGAGTCTTCTTTAATCTGGAACTTGAATCACCGCAATCCGATATCGGAGTAAAACGTTATGGCCAAAATACGACAATTGCGCAAAGTTGGAATTTCTGAAATTGTACTTCGTTAGAACGCCATTTCTAGTTTCCAATCTCCAAAATCAAAATGTCAAGTCCAATTTTTGCCCTTATTTGTTCCAAATTTCATCCTAAATGATTCTATTGAGTCCTAATTTTATTTTATCTGCAAAATAAACTAAAACACATCAAAACGTTCATCAAACCCGGGAAACTAAACAAAATATTAGATAAAAGTGACGGTAAATATTGATATATTTTTCACTCATCACATACCATAAACTATAACGTGAACTGTGAATCATATACATGAAAACTGAAAATGAACCTGTCATGACCCAATATCGTGCTGTGAACTAAAGATGGTGAACGTGTCTGTAAGCTGTGAACATGACGATATGACTACAAGTTGTATACATGATAACATGACTAAAGTCTGTAAAACATGGCTTAAACATTGTAATGTGGTAACATGAACTGAAAACGTTAACGTGAACTGAAAATTTTATCATGAACTAAAAATATGTTTGTAAACTATAAACATGAAAACGTGGCTGTAAACTATAAGAATAATAATAAATTATAAACTGAAAGTATAAACATGAGTTTGAAAACTGAATCATGAAACTTGAAAACATGAGCAAGAATTGAAAGCGTAACATGAACAGAAAACCTGAGCCTGATATGAAATTGTATACCTCAATTGAAAACATGAATATGATCTGAATCTGTATACACAATCTGAAATCTGTAAACTGATTTTCATAAAAAGTCTCACCAGTAATTCTAACATGGGGACATAAAACCTATATATTTTTTATAACATATCAAACATGAAGTATGCGATTGATAATTTACCTATATAATTTTTATAACATATCAAACATGAAGTATGCGATTGATAATTTATCATTCTCATTTTATTAAAATTTAGGATCTCTAGTTAGAAAGTTAATATTATTGTTGTTATATAAAGTGTCACCTTAATATTATCATGATAAAAGAAAAATTCCCAAACGGTGTCGGGACTGGAGAAAGAGTTTGGTAATATCAAATGGATTGGTAAGCTAAAACTGTTGGGAAATATTTGATACTCCGAAACTGTGACGCAATGTTTCTAGTCTCTCATTAGAAAGTTGTTAGCAAAATTATTATTATTATTAAAAAAGAAAGAAAGAAAGAAAAATACTACTCACAAAAAGGGTATCAAAAGATGAAGGTTACTCTCACAACCAAATGGTGGTTGCTGCTGCTCTCTTGCTACCTATTGGCTTGCGACGGCAACCAAATCAACAACCTCAACAGGTTGATCAACTCTCGAAAATCCAGAAACCCTCCGCGGGCAGAACCTTGGACTGATGATGATGATCATCATGTCTCTCGTCCGGTGTATATTGGACCCCAAGAGGGGCTTATGGAATCTGATAAGGTCAAAAGTTTGCCGGGACAGCCTGAAGGTGTGGATTTTGATCAGTATGCAGGATATGTGACTGTAGATCCCAAGGCTGGAAGAGCATTGTTTTACTATTTTGTTGAGTCTCCTCAGAATTCTTCCACCAAACCTCTGGTATTATGGCTCACTGGAGGTAATAATTAATTAATTATTATTATATATACTTCAAATTCATTTATACGATCCTTGTTCCCTTCTCTAATCATGATATCATTTATGATTCTCATTTCTTGCCTTCTTTTGTACGCATTCAAGATTATTATTATTGGGGCAATTTGATCATTTGATGTTAATCTGTTGACTTCAACATGAGCTCTCTTATGGTCTTCGCATCTTATCTCAGTGACTGGTCATTTTCCATGCCAGCTACGTGTATCTTTTAAGAAAAATGTTAGGCATCCTAAATCATATTGAAAAAAGAAAAAAGAAAAAAGAAAAAGGTCCTTTATGTCCCTTTTTTTCTCCCAAAATTATTCATTAGGTTATTAATTTTTTTCATTATTACCCGTTAGATCCATGTTATTTAGGGTCGATAGAAAATCTCATAATTCGATCCGGACTCGGGATTTCATAATACATGATTTAGGATAAGAAATCGATCCAAATAAAAATTTCAATTGCAATTCAAAACAATTTTTCATTCTCATTCAAAAACCCAGTTGGAATTTGAGATAATTTTTTCATCTCAAATCATAATCGAGATAAGATCGGTACTACACCGTCATCCATATTACAAAATCGATCATTCACTATAATAATAATAATAACCCAAAAGGGCCAAAACTCATTTTCCTTGAAAAAAAACAGGAGATCAATAATTAAGAAATAATTGGACCCACGTCCATTGTACGATATCCATTTAAGTTTATTTTAACTCTTAAGCACATAATTTTCAGGAAAAAGCAAAAATAAAACAACAAAAGAAATCATAATCACGCAAAATTACTATTGCAATCTTGTACAAATACCCTCTGTATCCTGAAAATGCAACTAATGCAAGACTAAACGGACCCAAAGATAATAAGATTTGTGTCCTTCACCTCAGCTAAGACATTGAGATCAATAAGGCGAGGGGAAAAATGAAAAAGAAGTAACCCGCAATTTGTGTGAAATATAGGTCCAGGATGCTCGTCTCTTGGATTTGGTGCCATGGAAGAAGTTGGGCCTTTCAGAGTCAACGTCGATGGAAAAACCCTATTCAGAAACGAATATGCTTGGAATAACGGTAACTCTATTTCAGATTTTTATAAATTGTGATCTGTAGTTATTAATTCATTTTCGAAAATTTTGCAGTGGCAAATGTGTTGTTCTTGGAGTCACCCGCAGGAGTTGGATTCTCATATTCAAATACCTCTTCAGACTACGATAATCCTGGTGACAAAAGCACAGCTGAGGATTCTTATACTTTCCTTGTGAACTGGCTCCAGAGATTTCCCCAGTACAAAACCCGTCACTTCTTTATCGTCGGTGATAGCTATGCCGGTCACTATGTTCCCCAGCTCGCTTACACCATTCTCCTGAAGAACAGAAACATAAATCAGACTAAAATCAACCTCAAAGGCATTGCTGTGAGTTAACTAACAACCTTCATTAATCAAATACATGTATTTTGGTTAGATACTTGGTAATAATATACCAATGGAATGGACTATGCAGATTGGAAATGCTTGGATAGACTATAATACAGGCACCAAAGGAAGGTATGATTATTTCTGGACGCATGCTCTCATCTCTGATGAAACCAATGCAGGGATTAACAAATACTGTAACTTTACAACCGATGAAACTTCAACTACGTGTGATCAATATCAAAGCCAAGCACTCAGAGAGTATGGACAGATTGATAGGTACAACATTTACGCTCCACTTTGCAATTCATCAGCACCAAAGTCTGAATCATCAACTGGTTCTGTAAGTATTTTATTTATATATGTGCTTGTAATTACATGATATTTTAGTAATTCAATATTATGAAGTGGTTTTCAATGTCCAGCTACTGTCATTAAACTGATTCTTGTGTTCAAGAGAACATACTAATAAAACAGCAAAAGAGTTTTCAGTTTTGATTATGATGTCTAACAAAAACTAATAATGAAAATGGAAGAATATGATGTTGAAAGCAGCAGGGGCCATAAATTCATGAACTGACCAAGCAATTGATGATCTTGATCTTATATTGTTAGGTCAAAGAATACGACCCCTGCATGTACATTTATGTAAATTCCTATCTAGACCTTGCCGAGGTTCAAACAGCTCTTCATGCAAAACCTACTGATTGGTTAGATTGCAGGTAAGACTAATTTTCCTGCTTATTTTTCCTTGAATTAGAATTACAATTACAGTTACATAACTAAGTTAAATATGTTTTGCCTAGCAAGGTTCAAAATTCTACCTTTTCGTAACTGTACTACATCTGATCCAAAGGATGTGCCTACAAATTAATAATATCTCTTTCTGGTTCTAAACATTAAAATAAGTAACAAAAAAACATGATAATATAATTTCTAAATATTATAGATAAATTTTCTTCTGTGTTATTTCCCAGAAACTTGACATGGACAGACAGCCCATTGACTGTTCTTCCAACAATACAGCAGCTCATAGCCAGTGGCATTAGTGTGTGGGTATATAGGTAAGTCTGGATCCTAAGTAGCTGCTATATAATACATTGTCTATTGCATTTTACTTCTAAACTTATGCATCGGAGAAAGTTTACAACTTAGCTTCCCACACAAATGTTGAAGCTATACTGAATCGGTACACAGTGCAGTTACTATCGAATGCACCATCTAATGCTTCATACATAATTTGAAAATGAAACCTGCAGTGGTGACGTGGATGGGGAAGTTACAGTGACATCCTCCAGATACTCCATCAATGCCCTAAACCTTCCTGTTGAAACTGCTTGGTACCCATGGTACACTAGCAGTGAGGTATGAACAATAATCATTCAATCACATTAAACGATCTAGAGTTGTAACTAGACTATGTATTCATGATACGATGATTGTGGCAGGTTGGAGGATATGTTGTCGGGTACAAGGGACTGATATTCGTTACTGTGAGAGGAGCTGGACATACAGTTCCTAGTTCCCAGCCAGAGCGAGCATTCACTGTGATCTCATCTTTCCTAGAGGGGAAACTTCCTCCCTCCTCTTAAGAAAACCATCCAAAACTAGTATCCCAGTTCGACATGTTAGTTACATCGTACAATTTGATACTACAGGTACTTGTAATCTGATAACAAAAAGTTCCTATGCGGTTATACTGTATGTCCTACTGAATAATAGAAACTGGGAAGAGTAAACTATCAATAAAATACATTATTGTTATTTAAGCCTTTTGTTCCAAAACTCTGAAAGGTATATATCATGATTTCCACCAAGATCAAGTCAAACATGTGGAAAAATGATCTAATGGGGGTGAATTGAAAGAAATCTTATGATGAAAGAGAATTTTCAAAACACCTGTATAACAAATTTTTACCTTCCCAATGTCACCAAATTGAACTTGTTGCGTTTGGCAACAAACTTAACAATGCTCTACTTCCAATGTTGAAAAGCCTTAACAGACATATCTAGCACTCAAGGAACTTCTTATCACTGGATTCAAATTTGAAGAGAAGGGAGTTGTAGAGAAAGGTGGTGAAGGAGCCTTTAATGTAAGTTCTTTAAAAAAAAATGGCTGTATAATTAACCATTAAGCTCACTGAGGACAACCAGATATAAACCTTATCAATCATGAAAAAATGTCACTCTGCAGGATATAATGATGTTTAAAACACGCAAACAAACATATGAGAAAAATGCATATATAATTTGAGAAAGCTTCTTTTCATCTGAATAGCCTCTTCACTAACCTCAAGAGATAGCTTTGCCAAGGAGATACCATCCCTCCAGAATGTCAATAATCTTGGCACTTTCAGCTCAACTGTTTGAAAAGTTTTCTGTGATGATGCTGCAACTCATCACAAACCTCATTTTGTTTCGAGTGCTGCCTCAATCTTGCAGTGCTTTCACCTTGTCAATCATGGCCTGTGATGACACTACAAAAGAAATTATGCATTTTTATTATAAATTACCTGTGGGAGACAACTATTTTACCACAAAGTACTGGTAAATTTTTTTTTTTAAAAAAAAAAATTACCTGAATAACTTGGAACATCTAGAAGTAATCATGCTCTCTCAAGGCTTCTAGTATGCCTTAATTGTTTGAAAATTCATCTCAGTACAATCATCACATTAAAACAAATTTAGATTCAAGTATAAACTTTAGTTTCCTTATTATTGAACACAAAAGCTTTTAATGACTATGTCAGACCCAGATAAAACATATTATAAGCTGCTAGCAACTAACTGCTCACTGAACTACAGAAGGAGAAGCAACGACAACCACAGAAGGAGAAAGTGCATGCTTCAGAACTATTTCACTACTACAAAACTGACTTTTAATGACACGGAATTTATGAAGGTTTTAATAAAAACAGTCATTAATATAAAATACACTTTTTATGACGGTTTTAATGAAATAACCGTCATAAAAGTCCACTTTATATGACGGTTTTACAACCGTCATAAAAACTGGAGACTTTTTATGACTCTGGATAAGATGACGGTTTGAAAACCGTCATAAAAAATCCTTTAAAACCGACATAAAATGTCTTTTTTATAGTAGTGATTGGTCAACATGACGAACTGAAAGAAATTATAAGAAATCAGGGGCTAACTGATGCAACTCATTCAATTAGATATGTAGAATAACCTATTCCATTAGATTTGGATTTACTATGAACACAGATACAATGGAACTGCACTTCATGACCCAACCAAGACAGACAAATATATGAGTTCCTACTTCAAATATGAGAAGAACAGGGTGAGGAATTGAGATGCATAAGGCTGGAATGGTAACTACTGTGAGGGCTTTTGCGGGCAGATTAACTATGCTCAATACACACAAATCACAACACCACAACCCCCGCTCCAGACGAAGAAGTGAAACCATGAGTTCTTTGGTGGAGATTACAAGATTCTTATTGTTGTTCTATCTATATAACTGTCCCTAGAACTGAAGGAAAACAGAGGAGATGAGGCCACTCTCTTCCAAGCAGCATATAGTGGATGCAAAAACATATAGCAAAAGATTTCCTTTTACTGATTATAGAGCTCTCATGTCAGCACAGGAGACCATAACCAAGAACCAACAATATATTATCAAAATTACCAATCAACTATTTCAAACAAGTCAACAATGGGATCATCAAGATAGCCTCAGAAAGTACTCTGCAAGATGTAGGAATTAGCCTCTAAGCAATAATCACCTTTTAATCACATAGCCAGTTAAACAAATGGATTCTTTGGATTTTATGGAGAAATGCCACATAACAATAAAATGCCGTCTCAAACTAACATTCTTAACATAAGCAGGAAACAACACTTGTAAAAACAAACATAGGAAGAACTGCACTTACTATGGCAACAATAGGAAAGCCACATAGAAGCGAGCAAGGCAGTCGCCCTATTCAACCCAAAATTTTGTTCAAATATCTTTTGATTTGCCCCCACTAAAATGAATAGCATCTGCCATTTTTTTTTAAAATCAAATTTTACCCGAATTAAAGTTGCTACGCAACTATATGCTAACATTGTCCCCAAGGGACGTGACTTAGTGGTGTAGAGTTCAGGATCTCACATTGAGGTCTGAGTTAGATGTTGGAAAAATGCTTATGCATAAGCATTTTGAGGCTCAATTTTAAGCATGGTCCACTTCGTGTTAGTGGTTGTTATTGAATGATTCGGATACTCCTCGTGAGTACTTCGAAATGGTATATTCATATGCTTAAAATGGTGCTTGGGTGAATGAGAAATTGTTGCTCAAAGTTCACCCATTGGTGTTGGAAAATAAAGAAAAGAAAGCTTGTCCCATATGGGAAAGCTATAGAGTGAATATTATGCTTATATATGATTGCTCATATGTAGATGGGTAAGAATTATAAGGATAGAGGCTCCTCTACGTGCGCGGGGGGGGGGGGGGTGCAAATCAAATCCGAATCAAGCTTGGCTCATGTGCAGGCCCAGCCTAGCCAATTTTTGGATGTCTCTTTATTTTTTTCCAAGAAAAAAGGGTCAAAGATGGGCCCTCAAGGAGGAGTTTCCAAGAAATCTAAATTTCAAGGAAAGATGGGCCTCAAGGAGGAATATCAATAAAGCTAGTTCTTCTGCTTATATTATTGAGTACTCTAATCTATGGCATGGTAGATTAGGACATGTTAATTTTAATTCATTACGGAAATTAATTAACATGAACCACATTCCAAATTTTAAAATTGATAACAAACATAAGTGTGATACTTGTGTTGAGGCAAAACTAACTAGATCATCTTTTCATAGTATTGAAAGAAACTCCGAACCACTTGATCTTATTCATATCGATGTATGTGATTTTAATTCAATACAATCGAGAGGCGGTAATAAATATTTTATTACCTTTATTGATGATTGCACTAGATTTTGCTATGTGTATTTGATGAAAAGCAAGGACGAAGCTATAGAGAAATTTGTTCTCTATAAGAATGAAGTTGAGAATCAACTGAACAAAAGAATTAAGGAGTTGGGAAGTGATCGTGGTGGTGAGCATGTTTTCCCTTTTGAATCACTTTGTGAACAAAATGGAATCATACATCAAACCACAGCTCCTTATTCACCTCAATCCAATGGGATTGCAGAACGGAAGAATCGTACCTTGAAAGAGATGATGAACGCTATGTTAATCAGCTCTGGCTTACCTCAGAATATGTGGGGAGAAGCTGTTTTATCAGCTAATTACCTTTTAAATAAGGTACCACGGAAAGATGCAGGGAAAACTCCTTATGAGATGTGGAAAGGAAGAGTACCTTCCTACAAATTTCTACGAGTGTGGGGGTGTCTTGCCAAGTAGTTATTCCTCCACCTAAAAATGTGAAGATAGGACCAAAAACTGTTGATTGTATTTTCATAGGATATGCGCATAACAGTAATGCTTATCGATTTCTTGTGCATGAGTCTTATATACCAGATATTCACAAGAATACGATAATGGAGTAGAAGAATGCATCCTTTTTCGAATATGTTTTTCCTTGTAAAACTAATTCGAATTCAAATGTACACAAACGGGTACATGAGACTATCATTGAAGATAGTCAGGACCGAGAACAAATAAATGTTCCGGAGGATCAACAAGTTGTTGAACTTGAACCAAGACGTAGCAAAAGAGCTAGAACGGGAAAATCATTTGGTCCAGATTTTTTGACATTTTTGCTAGAAAATGATCCTCAAAGCTATAACGAAGCTGTAAGGTCAGCTGATGGTGCTTTGTGGAAAGATGCCATCAATAGTGAAATTGAATCCATCTTACAAAATCACACCTGGGAGTTAGTGGATCTTTCTCCAGGATGTAAACCTTTAGGATCCAAGTGGATTTTCAAGAAGAAAATGAAGGCAGATGGATCAATTGACAAGTACAAAGCAAGACTTGTAATTAAAGGTTACAGACAACGTGAAGGTCTTGATTACTTTGATACTTATTCTCCTGTAACGAGAATAAATTCCATAAGGATGATAATAGCGATTGCAGCTTTGCGCAATCTTGAGGTACATCAGATGGATGTGAAAACAGCCTTTCTAAATGGAGATTTAGATGAAGAAATTTACATGGAACAACCTGAAGGCTTTATAGCTCCAGGACAAGAAAAGAAAGTCTGTAAGTTGGTTAAATCCTTGTATGGATTAAAACAAGCTCCGAAACAGTGGCATAAAAAGTTTGATGACACCATGTTAGCAAATGGTTTCAAAATCAATGAGTGTGATAAATGCATTTATGTTAGAGAGACAGAAGTTGGCTATGTCATTTTATGTCTCTACGTTGATGACATATTGATTGTCGGGAGTAATGTTAAAATGGTGAAATCTACCAAGAATATGCTGAAATCCAAGTTTGACATGAAAGACATGGGTCTAGCAGATGTCATTCTGGGAATAAAGGTCTCGAGAAGTCCTGATGGACTTATTCTTGATCAGTCGCACTATATGGACAAGATTCTTGGTAAATTCAACAATGATGATTCTGCTGTGGCTAGAACTCCTTTAGATGTGAGTCTACACCTATCGAAGAATAGGGGAGATGGTATATCTCAAGTAGAATACTCTAGAGTGATCGGGAGTTTGATATATCTATCGAGTTGTACAAGACCTGATATAGCATGTACAGTAAACAAGCTCAGCAGATATACGAGTAATCCAGGGGTTGATCACTGGAAAGCAATAGTGAGAGTACTTAGGTACTTAAGGATAGAGGCTCTCTCTACGTGCGCGGGGGGGGGGGGTGCAAATCAAATCCGAATCAAGCTTGGCTCGTGTGCACCCGCGTGTCCTGCGTACACGAATGTCGGACCAAAATGTGCAGGCCCGGCCTAGCCAATTTTTGGATGTCTCTTTATTTTTTTCCAAGCCTTTTTAATATTCCATAACAGTTGAATCAATGACATTAATCAACTTGATGGTTACAACAAGTGTAAAGCCTCTCATTGATGAGATTTAATTGGCATGTTAATTTCTTTTAATATGGTAGTGTTTTCGTTTTTGCATGACACACATTACACACAAGAGTAAAATTTTTTAGAGAGTTCAAGCACTTTGTCTGTTCGTTGAAGTCGGATTTGGTGGTGCCCAATTTCGTCTATTTTTCCGTTGCATCCTGGGAAACAGACGTCTCGCGTTCTACTGCACTGATTGGTAGGGGACGAATTTGTTTTAAGGAGATTGTTGCCGCATCAACAAGCCTCGGAATTCTTCGTTGCTAAACTGTTCATGTTGCTGATTCGTGCCACTGTGCCTTATTCTCAATTCACTGCCTCGGAATACTTCTGTTTTATTTGTACTTTTGATAATTATATCACAGTTATTTATTGTACATTTTGTGTTCGGTTTAGTGCTTGTTCAAAGTCCGTTGTAAGAACACAGTAAACAAATAAGTGGTAATATTAGAATCCAGATGATGCGTTTTTTGTAAGAGTCTGGGACAGCCGGAAGTTTTACCTGCTCCGTTTAAGCCCAGAAGGGTGGTTTGATGGCAGAATTTCCAACTATTTTAAATATATATATATATATATATATATACATACATTGAAACACTTACCACTGTGTATGCATTCAGCCTCACAATGTCAAATCCACGATTGGATGGGCCTTCCTCTGAAACATATAAATAAAAACGTAAAATATACATTCAATATTACATCTCACACATTCTTTAACATATACAAAATTACCCAACCACGAAATCAATTGCAAACTTATGACAGGTTCAGGTATTAAATTCTAAAATTTGTACCTAAATTATCTATCATAACATCAGAAATAAAGGAAGCTCAATGTTAGAAAATTAGGAAAAATGTAATATCGAAAAATTACATATTATTAAAATTATATATCACTACAGAGTTGGATCAATGGCTAGAAGTTCACAACCTAGTGATGCTCTCAGGGTTGGAAGTTACTCAGTGAAGTTTCAATTGTTAGAATGAAGAGCAAGTTATATCTGAGCAGTTGCTATATGCAATATACGGCCCATTTTGATTAAGTGGACCCGAAAGTTTTCGGCCCAAAACCTTCTTTCTTTAGGAAGTTGGAATGTAACAAGGTTCGCAATTGGGGATCTTGTACGTTTTTTTTTTTTTTTTTTTTTAACAGAGTGTTCGTATCTATTTACGCATACCTCAATTAATTATCAGGATATGTGCCTCATGGCCTCATAAATTTCCCAGCATAAGTCGCTGCTTTTTTATACCAGGGAGCATAGCCCCAAGAAAATGCATATAGTGGGATTCGAACCTTGAACCTAAAATGGAGCAAAGCATTCAAGCTAAAAGCCTTTACCACTAAGACAATCCCTTGGGGTTGAGACCTTGTACTTCGCTATGAGATTCGAAATGATTTTTTATTATGGTTAAAAAATTTAGAGATGATTTTTTATTTTGACTAAAAAATCGGATTTGGATTTTAGATTAAATCAAACCAAATCAATGAATCTTCTCGATTTATTATTGAAAAATTATATATCTCGATCAAAATTTTATATCTTATACCATTCAATACAAGATTCAAGATAAATTTTAATCTCGATTAAAATTTTTTTACAGGGATTAAGGATAATTTTATCGCAATTAAAATATCCCATATAAATTCAGGATAGTTTTTCATTCCTATCGAATAATTTTTCATTCCTATCATGCGGGAATCGAGATTGACAAATCGAGATCCAACTTATTGACAAACCTATAACATAGTGACATTCTCGTTTAAATCGATTTTAAAGTTTCTCCATTTGAACCATTTCCATGCAAAGAAATAATTGTTGTATGCCCTAAAATATGTTGTGGATGTCATGGTTTAAGGCGTAATATTTTATAATACAGTTTATTATTTATTTCATAAAAAACATTTGTGTTCTACACATCGATACATCAATATTTTATGTGTATGTCCTGAGATATTATGTCAGATGAATATCATTCATGCAAAAGACGTTTTGTGATTATGAGAGTCAACAATATTTATACGAATCAGTCTCAATTTTAGTTCTTGATAAAATGTGATTATTATATAGGACAATAACATATCGCTCGACCAATATTGTTATATGTCACCTAGATTGACATTTGATGTTAATAGAGTGAATGATGATTCTCATATCATAAAGACACAAAAAATAGATGTTTTCATTAATATAATGATATATCGAACACTACCATAGAAGCGTAAGATCACATGGTAATATTATTTAAGGTCATTTATCTTCGTAATAATACATTAGTGTCATTATATCATCTGACTTGAGATTACATGTTGACTTGTACGATAGTACTAACGGTTCATTAGTATATCATCATTCGACTAGCCACATCTATTGAATAAATGCTAGATGGTCTTGAGCTAATAACATACGAAGTCACATGTACTTCAAGAAAGAATTTGATAGCTTTGATAATAGAAGCTAAAGATGTTACAAAGAAACTTAAAGATGTAGATATAATTTTTGGCCAAAGCAGTCGATATCTTAGAGATATCAAATCCAAGAGATCGAGTTTTGAAATATATCGAGTAGTAAGGATTTTACCTAACCATGATCTCGCACTCGATAAGAAACATAAATATCGGAAGAAATAAGATGATATGCTCAAAGTATATTCTAACAGTTTCATATATTTTCTCACTTTATTCATCGACTATGGGACATAACATTACTAGGTGTTTTTACCTATTGTCTTTAAGATATCATATAGATGAAATAATAAAGAGTTAATATCCTTCAACTACTACTCGATAATGAACTTAGAACGGTCGCACTAATATAGTTGTCGTCTATGTTACAAATTTAAGGAAGTTTATTAAAAGTTAATAAATGATTATTTTGACAATTAATATGAAAATTAGATTTAATTAAAATAGGATTTTTCAATAAGATTATGACATTCGAAATATTTCAAAAATATAAATTTGATTAATACATTCAAAATATAAAAATTAGATTTAATTATTTAAATAAATATTTAATATTTATATTAAATTAAATTAAATGTAATTTCGATTAATAGTTAATTAAAATTAAGTTAAATTAATTAATTAAAAGTTAATTAATTATTGAGGGCTAGCACCCTAATTAATTAAGAGTCTTAATACTGATTAAATAGGGAAGTCTTATTTAAAAATGATTTCTTATTTAATTCAGTTTCCTAATTTAATTTGGAAAGAATCTTATACATACCAAATTTGATCTGGAGAATTCTTGGATTATCCTTATTATATTGGGATATAGACAAAGCAATCCTTAGTCTATTTAAGGGGTGAAAATTCAGCCAAGGGTATTGAATTCCTTATTGGCCAAAACTGGCTCTATCTCTCTCTCTCTTTGGTTATTCAAAGTTTGCTATAAGATTAAACCAAAGAAAGTTTGTTTCTTCGATCCCTAATCTAGACTTCAACATCCAAGAAAGAATTTTTTTTCTTTGTTCTCAAAGTGTGAACAGTTTGTTCATAGATGAGTTTTAGTGTGCCAACTAAATGTGCAACGTTTGGCGCACTACTACAAG
The DNA here is from genome assembly GCA_019454045.1 of Zanthoxylum bungeanum. NCBI lineage: Eukaryota > Viridiplantae > Streptophyta > Magnoliopsida > Sapindales > Rutaceae > Zanthoxylum > Zanthoxylum bungeanum. Next base: position 4,435 of record SKCR01037922.1, on the reverse strand, counting down.
AAAAAAATCAATAAGGAAACTCAAGAAGGCTCAAGGAAACAATAAACGTATTGAGTTATGATTTCTTTATTGTTGATTTTATTTATATTGATAAATAAAATTACTGCATGCATGTTAAAATTAATAAAGATTAATTTATTAGCATAATTTATTTACGTCAATAACAACATAATCACGATCCTTAAAGTGGTTTTGGAAGAAAATTTAAATTTCAGTTGCATAGATGCTTCCGCTCTAACCCAAAACCTTACAGTGGTATCAGTAGCTTTGAGGATATGTCGTTTTGATGAAAAAAATATTAAAACATGCATATGGGATCCTATAAAGCACTGTTCCAATAGGCTATTATTTTATGTGGATAAAATTATTATTTTTAGCTGAATTTTCTTTATAGTGACACTAGACATAGGGACTAACAACTCTGTAAAATTTCAACTCAATCGAAATTCAGAAAGGTCGAGTTTTTAGTGAAAAATCACAACGAACAGAACCTGAAAAATCAAGTGAAGAGGTTTTGAACTCTCCGAGTCGCGATGCGCTCCCCAACACATCACGATGCGAGCGTCGCGTCATGATGCGCACCCTAGCGAGTCGCGACGCGCGCACGAGAGCGACCATCTCTTGTGTATTTCTGCCGTATAGACCAATTTATAAAATTCTGAAAGTTTTAGGAATTTACTATAAATACCTAAAAGTTCAGGGGTCAATTGTAATTTTTGAAATTATAAAATTTTGTAAAATTTCCATAATAAAATTTTGAGTAAAATTAGAATTCATATTCCATTAAAATTCATCTTTGGAAAGAATTCTAATGAAAATTGAGTTGTTGCTAGTTTTGAACTTAAAACTTCCTTTTTTTTATGAAATTAAACCCAAATTGGAGTTCTAATTGAATTAAAACTCATTAACTAACTCACCACACTAATTCTAATACAACTTTAATTAAATCTTTTAATAATTCAATATGATTAAAATATTTATTGATAAATAATCAAAAAGTAATCTTTTAAAAGTTTCAAGATTAGTATAAAATTATACAAGCCATGAAAGCCTAAGACCTTCTCGAACAAAGAGATACTAAAGAGAACTCTGTCATCAAGGCGATAAAAGCCTAAGAATGTAGGGATTTAAGTAGTCACACCGGATCCCCTCATCTTCTAAGAGTTTTCTCTAGTACCAAATTATGAAAGATTGTCTTAAATCAAATGAAACAGTTTTATTAAATATTAATAAAAGATTATGATCCTCTCGTCTAGAGCCAAACATAAAAAGTTATGAAAAGTGTGCTCGTGCACGATGTTTAATGAAAATATAAGATACAAAAACATCAAGAGGCACCAAAAAAGACCTAAATCCATATAGAGATATGAATAATTAATTAATCCCCAAGATTAATCATTAAGCCTTAACCTTCCAACACGATCAAGTATCCCACTAAATATATGTTGGCACCATTGGGTGAGGGAACCTCATATGTTTAAATATTATTTGACTTGTTTGTCTATGTAGTATAATGATTGTAAACCCAAAACCCATTAGGTGAGAGCCAATCACATGTGTTACATGACGAAAGGTGTTGGACCTAGTTTAACTAATGAAGATGTCAAAACCCATTAGGTGAGACATTGTTTGCTAGAGATGGAAAGGTCGAGCCTTGTATAGAGATACAAAACAAAAGAATTTTGACTCATTGAAGATGAAGTGTCAAAACCCATTAGGTAAGACATGACATTAATAGAGAGAATTCGACATCTCACTAGAAATATATCCAATAATATTTCCGTCTATCACATAAGGGATTGTGGAATTCAAATAAAATTAGTGGGAGCAGCATTTTAAAAGACCATAAACTTTGGTAAAAACTTACTACAAAATAACTAATAAAATTATATTTTCAACAGAGTACGTGATACAAAATGAATCCATTAGCCACAATATTTGACAAAGACAAACCCACTGGCCCAAATCTTCTCAATTGTCGTCGTAAGCTCAAGATTATCTTAGATTAAGAGCGTCTTTACTATATTTTCAATATGATAAAAATTCTGATCCTATTGATGATAATACCCCTCTTGAAAAGGTTGATGCTTATCACAAGTGGCAAAACAATGAGCTCAAGGTAAGAAACTATATCAAAGCCTCTCTAAGCTCAGCTTTAAAAGAGCAATATGAAAGTTTTGACTCATTGGTGGAAACCATGGAACACCTACAAGAGTTGTATGGTGAAAGTAGTGAAACTGCTAGATACGATGTTACTAGCAAGTTGTTCAGTATGAAAATGAAAGAATGGTGTAGACACTGTATTTTTATGCATAGTCCGATGATAGATCTCATATAGGGACACCCTCTGAAAGTTAGGGAATTATAAATATGAATGTCATGAAGAAAATGAACTCCGGGGAACATAGCCAAAAATTGGTCAGACACCTATGTCCGACCTACTCTCTTTATAGCCAGTAAATCCAGCTGGATATACCCTGAAAAATCATAAATCAGGCCGGATATGAAACAGTTGTCCTTGAATAAGCAAGTTATTAGTTACTAAGTTACGGGATCTGATTATGGCCGGCCGGACATGTAATTCAAATTACACATTCGGCCGGACATGTAATTCAAATTACAATCAGACCGGAAATGTCTTAATTGGTCAACCCACGTGCAAAATTCAAACAACTAGTATCACGAGCCTGATTAAGTTCGGAAGGATATACATCCCGAACTTTACATCCGACCGCACATAGTTTGACATGTAACTGCATACATATTTCCAATCATTCGAGACAGACATGAGAGATGGAATGGACCTTCCAAATCCCTTCCATTTTCAAACACCCTCTCTTGCACCATAAAAGAGCCATTATCTTTCACAAAAGACTAGTTGGAATCCACTTGCTGCAAACACTTAAAACCTTCCAATTGAAAGAGAGAAACAGAGATTCATAAAACCTATCCTTGGAGTTTCATGCTGTCTGGTGTGATTCTAGCATCAACTCGACGATCAGAGAGTATTCAAAGCTAAAGCACAAGCGAAAGGGTACGACCTGATGGCATCTTTTAATCTGAGATTCTGTTTGTTAACACAATATCTTCGGGCGGATATGAACTACGTCCAGTCAAACATGCACACACCCGGCCAAATATACGTATATTCGACCGACTCACTACTTTCTATATTTTATTTCATGCCTAATTATTTTATATATTAATAGTTTTTTATTGATTTCTGTTAACTGTTGCATATACTTAATTTACTATTTAAATAAAATAATATGCATGTTGTGTTTTGTTTAATATGTGAATTATGAACTATGTCCAGCCAGACTGACCCAATGGTATATATGATGGAAATCCGAACGTAAGTTCTATAGCCGATTCTGAATAGACAATAATATACTCGGGATACAATTCCACCTACCACTGGAGATGGCCATTTCATTATAAATGGATCTAAAATGCTTGTTTACGGTATCTATGTTTGTATACTCATGCTTTTGCGTTCCTAAGTTTCACAGTGTATCCGGTCGACTTCCAACAAGTCCGGTCGGATTTGGAATGTTATATCTGACATGCTATGGCCATGTCCGACCAGGCTTCTCCGAGGCCAGGCCTATGTGATGTTTGCCCAGATCCGTATCATTACTGTTTTATAAATATTATAATAACTTATAGACATTATTTTTTATTGTCTTTATTTATCATGTTTGCACACTTGCATGACTTTAAATTATTTTTTGAGTGATATTGCATTATAAGATGTGGGGATACCTCTTTTAAGCGTAAATATTATGCTGGCATAAGTGAGGGACTATTTTGAACCCAAACAGGTTTAAGGTCAGCCCTTGCGAGAGGCGTAGTGCGGTCTTAAATCATTCCCAATGTTTTATACTTGGTGACGACTCCATTATTCTCTGATTAGTCCCCCAACGGGACTACTCATACTCTCTATGAGCTGCGAGCTCAATAGTGTAGTGGTTGTCGACATCTTAGGCATAGCGGTAAACCTCGCTTCGCTCCTATAAAGGGGGCTCATATCTCTGATCATGTGCTCTAATGATCAATTTGATCTATCAAACGTATACATTTGATCTAGGATTGACATTCAAAGTTAAGGTGGATTTGATCATACAATCTTTTATTCCCGTTTTCAAGGGCTTCATTGTGAACTTCAACATAAACAAGTTGATTAGATCAACTAGGTCACTTAATGACCTTCATGGCTCGTTAAAGACCTATTAAAAGAATGAAAACATCATGAAGTTTTAAGGAAATAAAAAAGGGATTGTTCTTACTGTTTCTGATCCTCACAAGGGCTAGAAGTAAGCTACCAAGAAAAATAAGCCCACTGAAGGCATATCGAAGAAATGAAAAGAAAATAAGGCCTAAGATGAGTGCTTTTATTGCAAGAATAAAGGACATTGGGAGAAGAATTATCTTT
>SKCR01037921.1:0-72199 GCA_019454045.1 Zanthoxylum bungeanum | reverse complement strand
TTTCCTATCGATTGGATCTGACGAAGATCCAAGAGATGTCTTTGGTCGATTGGATCATGTGAAGGTCCATGAGGTTCTTCAATCAACTGGACCAGATGAATGACCATGAGATGTCTTCAGTCGACTGGACCAGATAAAGGTCCATGATACATTTTCAGTTGATTGGACCAGATGAAGGTCCATGGGTCTTAGTTTACTGGATCAGATAAAGGTTCGAGAGATATATTCAGTCGATTGGACCAGATGAAGGTCCATGAGGTTTTCAGTCGACTAAACTAGATGAAAGTCCATAAGGTCTTTAGTCGACCGGACCAGATGAAGGTCCATGAGCTATTTTGGTACATTGAATGATCTATCGGCAAGTAAAAGAGTAGTTGAAGTTGATTTTAACTCACCAATATTAAGTTGTTGGTAAACCAAAAATGAAAGCAAATTGACATTGGCTCCTAGATCAAGTAATGCATGTTCAATTTTGTGATTTTCAATAATACATGAAATAGTTGGACAAACAGAGTCTTTGTATTTTAATGCATTATTGGTTCGGAGAATGAAACTTATCTGTTCAGCCAGAAAAACTTTCTTCCTTACCTAATGTCTTCTTTGTGCACAAGTCTTTCAGAAATTTGGCATAAGATTGTATTCATTTGATGGCATCTAACAGATGAATATTGACCTTCATCTATTTGAATATTTCATATATCTCTGGGGAATGGTTCAATTTCTTTATTTTCAATGCTAGAGGAAATGAAGGTGCATGTGACAAATCGTTATCATCAACGATAGGTAATGGTTTATCAACCTATTCCTTACCCTCTGAATTTGATTTATTTTTAGCTTCGCGAGGTTCAAGAATAGGTCTGTTGATGAGTGGAAAATGTATCACTATTTACCGCTCATTTGACCTAATATTTTGTATGGTTTCTCTGGTTTTATGAATGTTTTGATGTGTTTTTGTGTATTTTGCAGATAAATAAAGTTTTCGGACTCAATGGAATCAACTTGGGGCTAAAACGGTGAAAAACGGACAAAAAGGGAAAAAATGGAAATTCGCACCGCGACGCGCACACCTTCTGCGTCACGACGCGCCTCAATTACTATACTGCCGACACTCGTCATCGTCATGTCATCGCCATATCATCACGTCATCATGACGTCAGCCAATAATTCAGCGTGACGACACGTCATAACTTACGTCATCATGATGTCAGCACAATAATTCGGTCTGCCGACAGCCACGTGCCACGTGTCATCATCTCGTCAAAGCCGCGTACACGTGTCAGAAATAAACGGTGCATCGTGAAGCGCAAGCCTTCTGCGTCGCGACGCTTTGCCTATAAATAGAAGCTGATTTCATTTTACAAATTCATACTTTCCTAAAGGTTCTTAATAAGGATCTAAGGATTATATATTGTTTGTATTTATTTTTAGTATTTTAATTATGTATTTTTATTTCTAGTAGTAATAGTAGTTTATTTACTTTATATTTCTTTTATGTTTTGTAGTTAATTTCCGCTGAGGGAAGGGTGAAACTTTTATTATGATTATTTAGAATAATCTCCCTTAAATTATAGTATATAAATTATCTTAAAACCTGACTTAATTAGATACCGCATTTATGGTCGGTTGGACTTAATTAAATTGATTTTAACCTGACTTAATTGGATACCGTATTTATGGTCGGTTGAAATTAATTAAAATATGACTTGATCAGGATACCGCCTATATGGTCGGTTGGTAATATAATGCAAATTTATATATTATAATAAGAGAAATTTCTAGATTTGAAATAGTAAAGGTGGATCCCCTAACCCCATCACTTTAATTTTAATCTAGGGAATTGATGAAGCACAATATTCACAAGTTTAATAATTGATTTTATTTATATTATAGGTAATGCTTTAGGCTTGTTTGTTAAATCTTAAGGTTAATGCTTCTAGTTGCCTGATCACCAATAAGATTGATGTGGTAAACTTAAAATGAACTTGGAAAAGAGATTTTAGGTTTCGGCCTTAGATTCAATAGCTCACGATCTCACCTTAGGGTAGATTTCCCTTTGAGTAGATTTCCTTCCAGGATAGACATATACATGTCGGGCGTGGGTAGCCACAATTGAAACTTGAACTTAATGAATTCTGGTAACTTGGTTAACATTGGAATATAGTTAATTGGGTTACTTTGGGTGTTTGCATCTGACCATCGAAAAAGGCTTTTCCATATTTTCGTGTTCCAGGTTAACAAACTAATTTATTACACATATATATGAAAATCAATTCATCATTAGAATAATATAGGTGGAATCACAACCCTATACGTTTGTTTTCTTTATTATTTATTTCCTTTGTTTTATTTATTTATTTAGAAAATCCACATTCAACCAACCAATCAAGCAATCATTCCATTCTCACCTCAATTAGATACCTGTAAACATTTAACATCAATAATTAATAACAACAGTAGAATTTAAGTCATCGTGGGATCAATATTTTTATACTACTTGAGCGATACGTGCGCTTGCGTTATGTGTATGATTTCACCGATCAAGTTTTTAGCGCCGTTGTCGGGGACTTATTTTTCTTGCGTTATTAATTTTGAAGCTATCCATTTTACTTGTATTTAATTTTCTTTACTTTTATTCGTAATTTTTATTTTTCTTTTATTTTCAGGTGGTTGAAAAATGGAACATTATTGAGCGATGTAAGCATTAAGAAATTTAAGAGGTGAATATACACCCCATATTAGGGAACAACAGTCTGGTTTTCTGAGGCCTGTTGTCCAGCCCAACAACTATCCATGGATGTTAGAGCCAATCAACACAATATTTGCTCAAGCATTTCAGAGATGCGAGATATGTGATGGTAACCACCCTAGCGATCATTGCACGTACAACTACTATTCAGGGTGGCAGAACTATCAGAATCATTCATGGTATGATGAACCGACATATTTGATTGAACCATATTTTCCATCTTATCCACCATCAACCTATCAAGAACCGGAACCATCAGGGATAAGACAGTTGATGGACATGCTCAAGAAACAAGAAGCTAAACTTGATGCAATGATCGCCATGTTTCAAAGTCAAGCGACATCCATACAAATAATGGAAGATCAATCGAGACAATTAATAGAAAACCAGAGTTACATACCTCACAGATTCTCAGATGACACTGAAGCAGCCTTCGAGTTTCACGATGCACCTTAACAGAGGAAGAGGCTGAGTAGTATCAAGAGTCAGAGGTATCAATTCAGGAGCCCGAACAAGCAGAGTCTCAATTTGATCTAGATCATTCTTTAGTCGCTAAATGCATCTACGGGGAGGAATAAACAAAAGAGCTACCCAAACCATTTATACCAACCACAGAGGATAAAAGGCCTACAATCAGACATATCTTTACATCCTTAGGTTGACACTTATGAAGCATGCATTTCACATATGACAGCTGAATAGTTGAATAAAGAAATGTTAAAATATATATGTGAAGAAAATGTGGAGCAAAATGCAGGACAAATGGAAGAGAAATTGTCTGACCACATTAAAAATCTCATGACTTCAGGAGAAACATCACTGTATTGGGCAAAACCCTAAAGCAACCCCTAAACAAAAAAAAAACAGTAACCAAAACAGTCCATAGACACCCCCTAAAACAGTCCATGAACCACCCAAAAAATAGTGAACAAAACAGCAAAACAACGGGTGAAAACAGAGAAAATAGCGAGTGGAAACATCGAACCAGTGAACCAAAAAAATAGCTGAAACGTTAACCCTTCCAGCGACGTCCCAACGCACTCCCGAGAAGCGACTTAAAAGGTAAGACCTGAGGGCACCCTTTATTATATTTTATTTTGTTGTCCTGGAAACAGCATGCTTGGTTGGACGGGAAATACGTCCAATCGGGTATGCGAAGTCCTACATTGAAAACGGCCAAATTCTTTGGTACCATATTTCATTTTCGGTATTTATTTCATGTTATTTGTTTTTTTTACTATTTCGCATTTAATTTGCATTTATGGTTGTTTTATTATTCCGCATTTATTTTATGTTATTTATCTTCCTCGTTGTGTCGCATATTTGTCTTTTCGATTATTTATCATCATATGCATTATCATATTTCATGTTTGTCTACATTGGGTTAATGATTGAGTGTTGCCTCTCGTGGTATATCAGATGGAAATCCAGACGTAAATTCCGTAGCTGAATCCGAATGGACGGTAGTGCGGTCTGTACTTGGGATACAACTCCACGTACCACTTGGGGAAACATTCCTGCATGTGTTTATGTCATTTTAGACACCACTTTGGTGATCTCGTTCGAACGCGTTCTCAAACGCTACACGAACGTATGCATTTTGTCTCTCTCCGTTCGAACGCATTTTTGAACGCTACTCGAACGCATGCATTCGGCCTCACCCTGTTCGAACACATTTCCGGACGCTACAAGAACGCGCATGCATTCTGTCTTGCCATACATGATATCCCGTCTCGTTCGAACGCAATTACGAATGCTACTCGAATGCATGCATTCGCCCTTATCCCGTTCGAACGTGTTTCCGAACGCTATCGAACGCGCGCACACTGGACAAATTCCTTTATCACGTTTTATGCATGCTTGTCTCTTTAGTTATTCCTTTCTGCATCATGTGCTTAATTATCTGCCATTATTGTTAACGTTTCTATTGTCATTGTCGCACTTCTCTGATTAACATGTTTTTAGAATTATGCATTTGTTTTCACTTACATTTATGTTTATGGGTGTGCAACTTGTATGTCATTTGAATTATTTTGCATGTGCTGCATAAGACTTGGTTATATTATTGCATAAATCCTTTCATTACAATTGGCATAAGTAAGTGACCATTCCGAACCCAACGGTTTGGGGTCTTCCCTTGCGAGGGGTGAGTGTGGCCTTAAATCATTTCCTAGTTCAAACTGGGTGGCGACTCCATTTATTCTCCGGTTTAGTCCCCCGCGGGCTACTCCGTACTCCCGAACGGGCCGCGAGCCCGGACAGCGTCATCGTACCTATGTACCGTGTCCACAGTCTGGCGACTCCACTAGGGATAGAGAATCGGCCCCGAAATAATGTCTTGCAATGTTTGTGATTTTTGCTTTAGTTAAACTTGTCTCATATATTTTGCTTACCCTTTTTCACCTTGATGGCATCATGGATCGTGAAGTCGTTTTCGTTTGACCGATGGATCATTATGTGGTGTCATCACTCGTTGGCACGTACCTTATGGTATAAAAAAGGTGCGCTCACTTAGTCGTTTGAACCCTTGAGTGGGGAGACTAGTTGTGGGCAACCCTTCATCGATGGGAGCCTTTATCAATACTCCCATAAAATTGCATGAGAACCATAATTATATGACCTATAGAAGCCACCCTTTATGCTTGTGTTTGGGACCATCATCATTTGGATTCATTTAGACTTCTTGTCATGAGATGTGAACTTGTTGGGCCATTTAAACTGGGACGAGTTTGTGTCTTATGACGATTAGGCCAAAAGATTTTAAAATATCGATGGGCCATTTTGTGTTTAGGCCCCATATCATTTGAAGTTGTTTAGCCACGTTATCGTAAAAGTGTAAACATGTTGGGCTTTTTTCAACTGGGACAAGTTTGCACCTCGCAATAATATGATTGAATGCTTTGAAATGATAATGGGCCAACTTGTATGAAATACTTGATGGACTTAGAAAATCCAATCATAATCCAAATATGCTAGAAGCATGAGTCCGATATCCACACTGGCTTTCATCCACGAAGGATACGCCTTGTTACGGCATATTTGTTTACTTTGGATACCTCCAAGTTCATCCCAATGACCGGGGTTGCTGAAAGCCCAATTTGTCATTTCTAGACAATGGCACGATCCCTATAATAGGCTTAGTCCATGTTGTAAATGGGTGGTATTTGTCTTTTACCGATGGAAAGGGACTGAGGTAGCCAAGGTTCGCCTTTGTAGCATAGGAGAGACCGATTTTGTGTACCCCACATTGGTGCATAAAATAAGCTATACCTAGGACATAAATGGACTTACCACGAGTGTGGGAGATATAAGGTCGGAAGGATATATGTTGTTTTGATAACCATTTGCATCTCATGCATCTCATGCATCTCATGCATACACGCATCATGTTAACCCCCGTGTCTTAAAAGCCATCATAGATATCCGTTGGGTTAGAGATAAAAAAGGGTTTGTCAAGAATAGTTTAGAAAACATGGATATCGGGGAAAAGGAAACCGAGAAACAGAAAAATTTACGGCAATGATAGAAAGACCATTGTGGGCCCAAAAAAAAAAGAGAAAAAAAAAGAAAAAAAAAAGTCCTTAATTGTTAGGCATAGGTCCAATGATGTAATCGTTTGCTTTAGAGTGAAATCTTAGAAATGATAAACTTTTAACGTGCTTTTATGTGATACTTTGAGTAATTGATCTATGTTAGACTCGTAAGCACTTATTTATAGGTTCTTAGTAGTGAAAACCTGAGTAGTTGGCAAGGTGACTAGTTGAAGAAATTACGGGCCGATGAATGACCGTTCGCTTAGATGTCTATCCTGATTTGCTTGTGTTATGATGTTAGTATGGTTGAAAATAAAAGAAAAGTCTCTGAAAAAAAAACCATCTATAACCGATAAACGTGAAGCTACCCATGGGCGAGTATTATGACCACCATGAGAAGAAATGCTACCTTAAATGGTAGGTGTGTTGAAAAAAAAAGAAAAAAAAGGAAAAACCATAAGAAAGAGAGACAAAAGAAAAAGAAAACCATACCATATTAAGCACGGAAAAGCAATTGCAGAGTGTAATTGAGACAACAAGGTTGGTTTGACCCATCGAACCCAATTTTTAAACGAAATCATTGAGTTGGCTTACCTAGGAATCAAGCTGTAAATGAACATTTGCGCACACACACTTTGAGTCTGACTTAGATCATTTATTCAAAGACTTGGATTTGAGTAGCATTGAGTGTTTTTTAAGGTTCTCTGGTTTCATTACTGGGCATTCTTTGAGGACAATAATATGTATAACTATTGGGGACTATTTTGTAGCCAGTAATATAATATGTTGATACGGAGTGACACATCACGTAGTCCACCTTGACCTAGTGCAAGCAGCAGAGATCAAAAAGCTAAACCAAGTCTGGGGGCGACCAGTCTACCACCGCGCGAATAAAGGACACAACGAGATCCTGAGCTATGAAACCAAAGCGAATTGATCAATTACCAGAAGAGAATTAATAGACGAAATTGTAACCAGGCCTAGGAGGCGACCAAAGGGCACAAGGAAGGCCTAACCCATCGGAATAGGAAATGCATCCATGCATACATGCATACACCTCATATGCATACAATTTTTTTGTTTTGTCTTCGCAAGCTTTGAAAAAAAAATGAATGACGAAGAACTCCAGGAATGGAGAACAACCTTGGGAATGAGGACAAGCAGGGGATGAAGTGCCTCACTACCCATATTATCAGCAGTTTCGAGAATGAATCCCAGGGTCGAGGCCCACATTATCAGCAGTTTCGGGAATGAATCCCAGGGTCGAGGCCCACTTTATCAGCAGTTTTGGGAATAAATCACAGGGTCAAGGCCCACATTATCGCAGTTTTGGGAATGAATCCCAGGGTCAAGACCCACATTATCCGCAGTTTTGGGAATGAATCCCAGGGTCGAGGCCCATATTATCAACTCAGTTTGGGAATGAATCCTGGAGATCGAAGCATCTCACATCAGTAACGATTCAGAAATGAACCATATCACATCAGTAACAGTTCAGAAATGGACATCATCTCACATCAGTAACGGTTCGGAAATGGACCACCATCTCACATCAGTAACGGTTCAGAAATGAACGATCATCTCACATCAGTAACGGTTCGGAAATGAACCATCTCTCATCAGTAATAGTTCGAAAATGGACCATTTCTCATCAGTAACGGTTCGGAAATGGACCACCATCTCACATCAGTAACAGTTTGGAAATGGACCATCATCTTTCATCAGTAACGATTCGGAAATGAACCACCTCACATCAGTAACGGTTCGGAAATGGACCACCATCTCACATTAGTAACGGTTTGGAAATGAACCATCATCTCACATCAGTAACTGTTCGAAAATTAACCATAATCTCACATCAGTAACGGTTTGGAAATGAATCTTCTCTCATTAGTAACGGTTCAGAAATGGACCATCTCTCATTAGTAACAATTCAGAAATGAACCACCTCAAATCAGTAACGGTTCAGAAATGGACCACCATCTCACATCAGTAACGGTTCGGAAATGGACAACAATCTCACATCAGTAACGGTTCGGAAATGAACCATCATCTCACATCAGTAACGGTTCGGAAATGAACCACCCATCTCTCAAGTAACGGTTCGGAAATGAACCACCTCACGTCAGTAATGGTTCGGAAATGGACCACCGTCTCACTTTAGTAACGGTTCAAAAATGAACCATCATCTCACATCAGCTCATTTTGATAATGAATCCTAGAGATCGCAGTATCTGCAGGGATGAACCGTAGGGGTCGCAACACCTCGTCACCAAATCAACTCAATTCGAAGCATCTCGCAAAGCAGCAGGTAAGAACGACAACCGACAAACCAGGTAAGTAAAAATGCATGCATAACTTTGATAGGGTTGTCACTGTCACACACTGCACTAGCCTCATCAAAGTGGGGGCGACTGTAGACACTGTATTTTTGCATAAAGCCCAATGATGAGCCTTGTATGAAGGTACTACCTGATAAGTCGAGGAAGTCGCGGGAAACGCAAGCCGGAAGGGAAAATTCAAAAAAATTAGTAGTTCGTCAAATTTAAATTCACTAGTTAGTCACGGGTTCGCTTAGTCGATTCATATTTTAAACATTAATCTTGGCCCAAAACCCCCACACCCATCCAAAACCCATACGCACCCATCCAAAGCCCACATGCATAACCCTAACCCTAATGCACCACTATATAAACATAACCTCACCAAACCCTAAAGGCTCCTCCTCTTTCACTCGCATTCACGGAACCATACACACGTAATAAACCCTAGGAGACACTCACACTCTCGGCATAAGAAAAACAAAAGAATAAACCTAATCTGCTCTCCCTCCTCTCTCCCTCAACCAGCCGAACAAACAAAGTCAAACAACGTAACAACCCTTCATCACGCCATCAACAAACACACACCATGTGAAGCCAAACAACCGAGAAAAAAATTGTGCCCTCAACTGACAATAAAGCAGCCCTCATATTCTCTCCACGATGGCCACAAAAATAAAAAACAGAAGCATCTCTTCCTCACGGCAAGGAAACTGCTCATAAACAATAAGTAAACCGATAAGAAAAAGCTGAGCAATAAACCCTAGCTCATTCCGCCTTCACGCCCCTTGACCATACACATCAGCCACTGATTCAACACCCACCTTAGGCAAGAATTCACTCAACACGCATGTATCCTTCATACACTGCCAGGCCGAGAACAAACAACAAAACAAGAAAACCCTAATTCACTGCTGGCCTCTCTATTGTCTATTCCCTAACTCTCTCTGAACCTCACAAGACTCTCTCTCACAGGACACTGACACAGACTCAACACACACAGGCCACACGCCCTTCCCACTCACAGCACACACAAACCATAGACCATAAACCACTCATGGGACACTCACACACAGTCAGCAACCCCATCCACTAACCAACACAACAATCAGACCACTCACAAACTAAATACACCGACACAGCCTGACCTCCACGTGAAACAAATCCAACAAAGCAACCCCTCAATCGAACGAGCAGTAGCTCTCCTCAACCGAACGCGCAGCAGCCCTAACCCACGTGAAACTAGCCCCTAACGACCTAAAATAACAGCCCCAAACACCCTAAAACAGCAGCCCCTAAACCAAAAAAAATAGTAACAAAAATAGTCCAAGAAAACAGTCCATAGACACCCCCTAAAACAGTCCCTGAACCACCCAAAAAATAGTGAAAAAAATAGCAAAATAGCGGGTGAATTTAGAGAAAACAGCGAGTGGAAACAGCGAACGAGCGAACCAAAAAAACAACTGAAATGTTAACCCTTCCGGCGACATCCCAACGAACTCCCGAGAAGCGACTTAAAAGGTATGACCTGAGGGCACCCTTTATTATATTTTATTTTATTGTCCTGGAAACAGCATGTTTGGTTGGACGTGAAATACGTCCAATCGGGTATGCGAAGTCCTACATTGAAAATGGCCAAATTCTTTGGTACCATATTTCATTTTTGGTATTTATTTCGTGTTATTTGTCTTTTTACTATTTCACATTTAATTTGCATTTATGGTTGTTTTATTATTCCGCATTTATTTTGTGTTATTTATCTTCCTCGTTGTGTCTCATATTTGTCTTTTCGATTATTTATCGTCATATGCACAATCATATTTCATGTTTGTCTACATTGGGTTAATGATTGAGTGTTGCCTATCGTGGTATATCAGATGGAAACTCAGACGTAAATTCTGTAGCCGAATCCGAATGGACGGTAGTGCGGTCTGTACTTGGGATACAACTCCACGTACCACTTGGGGAAACATTCATGCATGTGTTTATGTCATTTTAGACGCCACTTTGGTAATCTCGTTCGAACGCGTTCTCAAACGCTACACGAATGTATGCATTCTATCTCTCTCCGTTCGAACGCGTTTCCGAACGCTACTCGAACGCATGCATTCGGCCTCACCCTGTTCGAACACATTTCCGGATGCTACACGAACACGGATGCATTCTGTCTTGCCATACATGATATCCTGTCCCATTTGAACGCGTTTAAGAACGCTACTCGAACGCATGCATTCGGCCTTATCCTGTTCGAACGCATTTCCGAACGCTGCTCGAACGTGCGCATACTGGGCAGATTCCTTTATCATGTTTTATGCATGCTTGTCTCTTTAGTTATTACTTTTTGCATCATGTGCTTAATTACATGCCATTATTGTTAACGTTTCTATTGTCATTGCCGCACTTTTCTGATTAACATGTTTTTAGAATTATGCATTTGTTTTCACTTACATTTATGTTTATGGGTGTGCAAACTTGTAAGTCATTTGAATTATTTTTCATGTACTACATAAGACTTAGTTATGTTATTCCATAAATCATTTCATTACAATTGGCATAAGTAAGGGACCATTCCGAACCCAACGGTTTGAGGTCTTCCCTTGCGAGGGGTGAGTGCGGCCTTAAATCATTTCCAATTCACACTGGGTGGCGACTCCATTTATTCTCTGGTTTAGTCCCCTGCGGGCTACTCCGTACTCCCGAACGGGCCGCGAGCCCAGGCAGCGTCGCCGTACCTTTGTACCGTTTCCACACTGGTGCGACAAAGTTTAAAAAGGTTCCACAAGCACTGAATGAGATAAAATTATTTTGGTCACCTCATCGTTGGAAGAGACCCTTTAAAAGCAACGCTCATGGGATTGTCCTCAATCGGACATCCAAAATCATGCTGAAGCCTTATTGACGGATGGACTTCAGTCATGTCTGGCTGAAGACAATAAATTTAGAGCTAGCAGGGAGGCAACCCATGGAAATTTTTTTAATTAAATTTCAATTTTTATATTTTGTGTATACAAGTTGTAGAGTTTTTAATTTTATATGTTATTTTTTACAGGGAAAACACATACGGAGCAAGCCAGTAAAAATGAGGTTATCACGTAATAAAGTTTGACAAAATCATGAAGATAAAATTTAATTCATCAGATATGGCAGAGTAATGAATCAACTCTTGAAACGCATCTTAGTGGATATGTTTGAAGGACTCGTATTTTGCCAAAAAAAATCATGTCGCGACTCGTAAAACCTCTATATCGCGACTCGCGTTGACCTAACTCGTGAGTACCCCCATTTTTAGTGTGTTGTGTCGTGACGCAGAATAAAATGCGCGTCACGACGTGAACGCGATTCCAGATCTCAAAACAGCAGCCACCAGTCATCTTCTTCACAACTCATCTCCATTTTCTTCATTTTCTCTCAAATTCCTCCATAAATCCGTCCTTCAACTCGCCAAAATCCTTCCACCAAACTCATTAAAACCCACGTAATCACTTCCCAAACAAAACCCAAACATCATTTACGCGTGTCCAGATCAGATTTGGAACACAACCATCCTCAATTTACGCGAATTTTGGGACACGACTTGTGAAAAATCAGGTTCTCTTGCTACATTTTTCTTTTCATTTTAATTTTATCAATGTATTTGTGCAAAATTTGTGAATATTTGTAGTCGAAATTTGTAATTTGCAGTTTGTGGGTGTATTGTTTGTAGTTGATTTTGTGAGTTGTGGTTGCGAATATTTGGTGTGGTTAATTTGATTATGGTGGATTGAAAATTTTGAAATTATAGATTTGGGGCGAAGTTTTTACGGTTGTAGAATAAATTTTGAAGTATTAGTGTTAGGGTGAAAATTTTGAAATTCTTTTGTTTTGTAACGCATTGGGGACAATGTTAGGTTAGGTTTGGGGGTCAGGTTATTTATTTTATCCGTTTTCTCCGTTATTTTTCCTGTACATTTTTCTTTCCTGCATGTCGTGTGTCTTGCATGTTTGCGTTTTTTAATTTTGCATGCATTATTCAAAAAGCCAAAAAAAAGAGTATAATGATGAGATTGTTTGTCTTAGTAAAAAGTTCTAGGTGCATGCTTTAATTATAGTTTTTATTTTTAGAAAATTAAAAAAAAAATTAGTAGTTGCTCTAGCGCCACACATGCTGCACAGGCAGCATGCGTGGCATGTGACCGGCGTGATCACACAAGTATAACGTAAGCTCACGTATCGTTTAAGTAGTATAAATGTATCGATCCCACAAAGTCTTAATACCTAAGCTATTAATTTATGAAGCCAAATGTTTACAAGTATCTAATACTTTTGTTGTTTGATTAGATGATTACTGACCGATGTAATCACACGCGTATAACGCAAGCGCACTATCGTTCAAGTAGTATAAAAAGTATCGATCCCACGAGGACTTAATACCTAATCTATTAATTTTATGAGGTCAAATGATTACTAGTATCTAATAGGTTGATTGATTGATTAGGAATGATGATGATTTAAATTTAAAAATAAGTAAATAAAATTACGCAAAAGTAGGTTGAGGAAAATTCAAATTTATAAAACTATCCAGGGTTGTGATTTCTTCCAATATCATTTTAAAGATGAAGTGATTATTTCATTTTTGTGTAATATATCGGTTTACTAACCTGGAAAACAAAATTATGCGAAAGCCTCTATCGATGGTCAGACGCAAATACCCAATTTAACCTAATTGAACCATATGTCTATGTCAACCAAATTACCTGGATTCATTAAGTTTAAGTTCCAATTATGGCTACCCCCGCCCGACAGGTATATGCTATCCTATAAGGAAATCTATTAAAGGGTTATCTATCCTCAAGGAAGATCGTGGGCTATTAAGTCTAAGGCTGAAACCTAAAATTCCTTTGTCAAGTTTATTTTAGATTTACTAGATCAATCTTATTAGTGGCCAATTAACAAGACGCATTAAGCTTAAGACTTAATAAGTAAACCTTTAAATTACCCAAACTATAAAATAACCCCTTATAAACTGGTGATATTAGAATTCATCACAACCCTAGATAACTAACTTAGTTACGACACATAACTAGGGCTAGTAAAAACTTAAAAGTAAAAGACATAAAATAAAATGCTGAAAAGTAAATAAAGAAAATCACAATAAAAGAAAATGCTAGGGCTATAGGATCTACTTTTATCACTATTATTTTAGATATCTCCCTTAATATAATATATTAACTTGTGTGATATTACCAACCAGCCATATATGCGGTAACCTGATTAAGTCAAATTAAGTCCAAACCCAGCCATATAGGCAGAAATTACCAACCGACCAACTAGACGGTATCCATGCTTAGTCAGATTAAAACCATTTATAAATGATTACCAACCGGCCAATATAGCGGTATCCTCATTAAGTCAAATTTTAAATAGTGAATATATTATATTTAGGGAGAATAATCTAAATAGCAGTAATAAAAGTTTTACCTTTCACCCTAGCAGTGGGAAGTTACCTCCTCATAGCTGAATAGTAAAGACTGAAAAAGTACATTATTATTACATAACGTAATTAAAATTAATTACAAAACTGAAATTTAAAGAAAACTAGATATAAAACTCTCTATTTACATCAGAGAATTCAGAGAGGAAGGTGCATGTGAAACTGAAACCTCGAGCTGAATTTATAGGCCTCGATAAGGTGTGCGCATCGCGACACGCCACGTGTCGCGCTCTGGTTGGCTACTTCAGATTCTTATCCGATGACATGGCGATGTGGATAATTGATTCAATAATTTTGCTGATGATGTGGCGGAACGTGGCGAAAGTGACTGTCGGCACCGTAGGATTGCGACACATGGCACGCTGTGATTGGCTGATGATGATGTGGCGCTGACATGGTGAGTTGACTCGATCTACTGCTGATGTGGATGATGACGTTGCTGACACATGGAGTGACACGTGGCGATGGTGATTGTCGGCACCATAGGATGATGACATGTGGCACGACACACGTTAGCAGATCGGTTGTGATGTTGACACGTGGCAGGCGCACGTTAGCAAGTCAAACTTTTCAGATTCTTACACGTGTCCTTTGGCGCATGTTAGCAACTCATGGCGCATGTTAGGAGTCGCGACGCGCAAAATTACCAAATTATCCTTTTGTCTGTTTTTCACTGTTTTGGCCCCAAATCACCTCCAGAGAGTCCTGAAACTTTATTTATCTACAAAATAACACAAAACACATCAAATTATTCACAAAACTCAAGAATCTATTCAAAATATTAGGTCAAATGAGTGAGAAATAGTGATACATTTACCACTCATCACACCCCCAAAATTAACATTTTTCTAATCCTCGAGCAAAACACAGAATAAAATAACATAAATATCTTTATAATTAAGCCACTTTCGTAGGGATCATAGTTGCATTTAGCGTATGCAACAAGCCTTTAAACCCCTACGTGTCCCTAGTGGACGAATTGTAGTCTCGTGAGGGTTTACAGCAATGATACCCACAAATATTTTACAAAAGTAAAAAGGCACACAAAAGCAATAGAACAAGAGAAAAGAGAATAAAGATGTTAGTGACTAATCAGGTGAAACTTCTACTCCAAGTCACTAGTTGTTTTCTTTCTTTCTAAATTACCGAATAAGTAAATTCTCCGATTATATTTACCATTCTCCATATACATAGCCAAAAAAAAAATATTAATCAACTCATTTTTGCCCACAACAGTCACAAGTGTAGTTGATAAGAGAGTAATATTTTTGTCCTAAAGTTTTATTAGAATTCACACATTTTTACATCAATGGAATAATTTTTCTGATTTTTCTGATTTTTTTGATTTTTTTTTATTTATATACAATATCTTCAATCTATGTAGCGAGTGTTGGGTCGGTGCCTCCCAACCAGTTGGCTTTAGGGCACCAGGTGTTAAGACACCCATACAAACTTAATTACTCATACTTCATATATATATTTTTGCAACATCCTTGATCCATGTAGCGAGCTTTGGGCCAGTGACTCGCAAACCAGTTGGCTTTAGGGCACTAGGTGTTAAAACATCCATACGGACTTAATAACTCGGATCTCAGACAGTTTTTTTTTAATCCATTGCTTTTTTAGATGCTTCCTCCAATTAAACTAGAGCACTGAATATTACAAACTTTTCAATTACAGCTTATGTCCGTATGTTACCATGCATGTTGATAATACCTGCCAACTGAGCATATGAAGATCCATTTTAGTCAATTTTATGGAGAATTTACAAATTAAATAATTCAAAAGGAAATAAACAAAAATTAACTTGTTTCGAAAATGGGTTGAAATACGTATCAGGAATGAGAACTCCTTATACAACTATCTCTCACCAATTTCACCTTTTTAGTCAAAATAAAAACAAAAACGCAAAATATTTTTGTAATTTTTGAAAATTTATCAATTCTTTTTTTGTATTTTTCGAAAAAATTTGGACTAAAAAAAAAAAAAAACACACAACTAAAAACAAGAAACTGATCAACTAATTCCCTCCCCCAAACCTAAATGAGATATTGTCCCCAATGTCTTAAACAGTAGAAGAAGAGTTTAGAAGATAGTACCTGGTTAACTGAAATTCTACACGAAAAGTTAAAGGTTAAGATCCAGATTAATCCGACGCCTCTTACCACGATCATCCTCAGACCAATTTATCTTTGAAATGATAGGGTCAAGTTGTGGTTCATAGGCTAAGATTTGGTCAATTAAATCCTGGGCAGTTCTGGCAGTGAAGAGAAGTTCTTTTAAGGTTTTGACACGAACCCATTTCTCCGGGCATCATCAAGAAACACACAAAGAAAATCATAAAATCCTTCAACGTTGTATAGTCCAAGCGGTTTCTAATGTATGTTCAGGTTCGCCCAAGATAACACTGTAAAAATTTCCTCCAATTAAATCCATGTTTTACTCTGGATGTCTTCAAAAGTGCAATGATGAGTTGAATTTATAACACCTGAAAAGGGTGAGTAAAATAATAGCACTAGTACCTGCCAAATGATAATTATTAGTTAACAGTAAAATAAATCGTGATAGTAAAAAAAGTTTGGATCCTGTCGGAGAAAATAAAAGAAAACAACAAAACAAATTACAATTATTAGGAAAAGACAAAGAGATATAAATCTACAAATATTTACGGCTTAATTGACGTCTATGCGTCAGGGACAAGCTTCTCATCCAATTTTCTTATAAATTGGCAAACATGGTATTTTTGAGTCAGATTCCCGAGACTTAACTATTGTCTTTCTTTTTGAAATTGTGTATGTAATTTGTGAAAGGCTATGTGAACATATCCACTGGGATGCGTCTCAAGAGTCGAAGATATATCATCTAAAGACTCCTTACTCAAGCCATCCCTAATGAATTTAATTTTATCTTCGCAATTATCAGACACCATTCCTAAAGAACGACAACGAGTATTGCAATTCCAGGGTGCACATTTGTAACAAACACCCATTTGCTTAGCTCTACGTTTCTTTGCATAGGTGCTTATTCCAAAACTAGGTAGATGTGAAATAAAAGAGTTAGAAGACTCACCTGCCAATTAGACCTGTGCTTCAATAATCCAACGAATATCAATTGGAATACCTTTGATCATCAGTAGTATCATCCGTTCCAAGCGAGCTTTGTAGACTTTCATCAGAGATTTTTTAGGGAGAGAAGGAAATTGCTTGTGAAGATTTGTGAGAGCTTCTTCCATCGTGAAATGAATGACTTACCTGCAAAAATTAAACACACAAAAATAAAACACACCAGATCACAATTTATACACAAATTGCATGGGTTGCCTCCCTGCGAGCGCTAAGTTTAACGTCGTCAGCTAGACGTGACTTCTCGAATGTTAGGTTGGATCTGAAAGTATGACACTTTCTTTTTGTCACTCAAATGATTCTCCCCAGTAGTGCTTGACACGCTGACTATTAACCTTGAATGTGTTGTTGGTGTTGGGATCCAGTAACTCAACAGCTCCATCTGAAAAAACCTGAGTGATCACAAATGGACCTGACCACCTTGATTTCAACTTTCCAGGGAAAAGTTTCAACCGTGAATTGTACAACACTTTCTGCATTGGTTCCAACTTTCTGTGCACTATTTTTCGATCATGCCATTTCTTGGTCTTTTCTTTGTACAATCTGGCATTCTCATAAGCCTGTAAGCGAAATTCCTCCAATTCGTTGAGTTGGTGGAGTCTTTTCTCTCCTACAGCTTGTGGATCAAGATTCAACTTCTTTAGTGCCCAGTACGCCTTGTGCTCAAGCTCAATTGGCAGATGACATGCTTTTCCAAACACCATTTGATATGGGGACATACCAATGGGTGTCTTGTAAGCTGTTCGATAAGCCCATAATGCGTCATACAGTTTTGTAGACCAGTCATTCATTGTTGATCCAACGGTTCTTTCTAGAATTCTTTTGATTTCCCTGTTTGAAACTTCAACCTATCCATTTGAATGTGGATGATAAGCAGTGGAAACCTTGTGAGTAACTCCATATTTAGATAGAAGTGTATCGAAGTATCTGTTGCAGAAATGTGAGCCACCATCACTGATAATTGCCCGAGGTGTTCCAAACCGAGTGAAAATATTCTTTTTAAGGAATTTGATAACCACTTTTGAATCATTGGATGGCAGTGCAATTGCTTTAATCCATTTGGAGACGTAGTCTACTGCAACCAGTATGTACAGGTTTCTGAATGATGGAACAAAGAGTCCCATAAAATCAATACCCCACACATCAAATATCTCTACTTCCAGAATATTTTGCAAAGGTCCTTCATTTCTCCTGGAAATATTCCCCATTCTCTGGAACTTGTCATATTGAAGAGCAAAAATATAAGCATCTTTAAAAAGAGTGGGCCAGAACAAACCTGATTGTAGGACTTTGGCTGCAGTTTTATTCCCGCTGAAGTGTCCGCCATATGGTGATGAATGACAGTGTTGAAAAACATTGTTAACCTCCTCATGTGGAACACACCGTCTCAATAGTTGATCAGCACAGCGTTTGAACATGTACGGCTCATCCCAAACATAGTGCTTGACTTCCTTGAAGAACTTCTTTCATTGCTGAGTTGTCCATTCCAACGGCCATTTTCCTGATACAATGAAGTTGACATAGTCAGCATACCAATGGACATCCTGCTGTTTCATGGCAAATAGTTGTTCATCTGGAAAAGTTTATTTGATTGACAATTCTTTGCCAGCTGTTTCTCCATTCTCGAGCCTCGATAGATGATCTGCCACTTGGTTTCTTGTCCATTTCCTATCTCGAATTCCACGTCAAATACTTGCAGAAGAATTATCCAACGGATCAATCTGGGTTTGGCATCTTTCTTCGTGATCAAGTATTTGATTGCTGAATGATCTGTGTAGACCACTACTTTGGGACCCAGCAGATATGAGCGGAATTTTTCAAAAGCGTACACAACTGCGAGCACTCATTTTCGGTGGTTGTGTAGTTGAGTTGAACTTCATTCAAATTTCTGATGGAGTAGTAAATGGTGTGGAAAATCTTTGTTTTGCGTTGTCCCAAAACTGCACCTACAACAAAAACACTAGCATCGCACATCACCTCAAATGGAAGGGTCCAGTCCGGTGCTACAATGATGGGGGCAGAGACCAGCTTCTGTTTTAAGATCTCAAAAGCTTTATGGCATTCTTTGGTGAAGACACATCCTTCTCTAGAAGATTGCATAGAAGTTTAGCAATCTTGGAAAAGTCTTTGATAAACCTCCTGTAAAAGCCAGCATGTCCAAGAAAGCTCCGAATCCATTTGACTGATGTTGGTGGAGGTAATTTCTCAATTGTTTCGATCTTTGCTTTGTCTACCTCGATTCCCTTTTATGAGATCCGATGTCCAAGAACAATGCCTTCTTATACCATGAAGTGACATTTCTCCCAGTTGAGTACCAGGTTGGTATCTTCACATCTTTGTAACACATGTTCCAAATTTTACAAACAATGGTCAAAAGAATCTCCAAACACAGAGAAGTCATCCATAAAAACTTCAATACTATGCTCCAGCATGTCTGAGAAGATGGCCATCATGCAAAGCTGAAATGTGGCAGGAGCATTACATAATCCAAATGGCATTCTGTGGAAAGAAAAAGTAGCATACGGACATGTAAAAGTGGTTTTCTCCTGATCTTCTGGGGCGATGGCAATCTGATTGTATCCTGAATATCCGTCCAGAAAGCAATAGAACTCATGTCCCGCTAGTCTATCTAACATCTGGTCAATGAATGGTAGCGGAAAATGGTCATTCCTTGTTGCTTTGTTCATTTTCCGGTAGTCCATGCATACTCTCCATCCAGTCACTGTTCTTGTTGGAATCAGCTCGTTCTTTTCATTGGTGACAACATTAATTCTCTTTTCTTCGGTACACACTGCATAGGACTCACCCAAGTGCTGTCTGAGATGGGGTATATGATGCCAGCATCCAACCATTTGTAGATTTCTTTCTTCACGACCTCCTTCATGATTGGATTAAGTCTCTGTTGATGCTCCATTGTGGGTTGTACTCATCGTTCATCAGAATCTTGTGCATGCAAAATGATGGACTAATTGTTGGGTTTCTCTAAGTCCCAGAGATTGATTTAAAGCGATGAAACATACATGTGAATACACGAAGAAGTTGCGGAATACTTACATCGATCGGTCGAGGTGATGCGTCGAAGAACAAAACTTTTCTGCCCTCCTTGGAAGCTCACGGCAGTGAGCAGTTTTGCTCCTCCAAAATTTTTTCTTCTCCTTGGCTCACGGTGAAACCAGTGAAGGAAGAAGAAATTATGCCCCTTGGGCGTGAAGATGGAGAGAAGAAAGAGAGAGGAGAGTTTTGTGTTAAGTGTTGGTTGTTGGGAAAATTCTGTATCTAATACACAAATATTGAATTCAAAATTCAATTACCAAATTTTTTGGCTTTCCAAAAGTCAAAGGCTTTAAGCCATCCAACAACTCCAACAACTTCCATCACTATTCACACAATCAAGTGACAAGTTGTCACATCAATTGATTGACTAGTGATTTGACGTTTGATGTGACTTGTGGGCCGCACTTGAATTCGAAATACGAGTGCGTTCGTAAACACTCTCGGGCTCGAGTTCGCTAACTCCAAATTAACGAATTTTCCGTTGTGACGAAATTAAATCTAATTTAATTAAATAATTTGCCTAGCAAAATTACTATTCACGTCGCTAATGAATTAATTCTAAATTAACTCGTTTGCCCGAATTAAAATCTAATTTCAATTCTGCGTCGAAATCTAATTTCGTATAATATATCGAATATATTATTTTATCGATTAATTCCAAATTAATCGTTCTCTCTCTTTATTAATATTTTATCCCAGATAAAATATCTCTGTAATTAATCTCAGATTAATTTCCTCTCTCTACTAATTAATCCCAGATTAATAAAGTGCGAGTCATACGTCATCGGTGAATCTTCGGGAAGCGACCCATGAGATCCCCGGATATGTTGGCAGTAAATCCGGTCGTCGGACTATCCGAACACATAAGTACCTAGTACTACGTTTGTACCGATTTACAAGACAAGGTTGGCTTCTAGGAAAGCGACATGCCTACCCAATTCTCCAGAAATATCCTTACAGGAATATGTGATCTATATCAGGTGTAGTATACGTAGTATTGCATATTTCGATCCAGTATCGAATGTCACGTGCAAGGCCTGGGGCTGGAATTGTGTCTGCCCCGTACGAAGCACATAACGGATCTCTGGTAACTAGTCTCTATATCGGATAAACATGACCTAGTCATTTTATCCCGATGACTGCAGTATATAAGAGAACCATTTTCGTATCCTACGTGACCATCATCTCCACTATGACTGGAGTGATACTTCCGTCTTGACGTCACACCCAATACACTACGATTCTCAATATACCTAGCAGAGGCGTACACAGAACCTGTTAAAGCCCTGGACGACCAAAACCAAAGTATATTGATTGTCGCAAGCATTAGCGGTGCAAGTCTCAGGTTAAGACCAAATACACCTACCCTGATTTCGGACTTCCATAGGCACATAGTCATACTACCAATGGAATTTCGAGGGGTCTATCCAGAGCGAAGCTGTTTTCCGTACTATCGGTAAAACACAACCTCCTACTACACTTGCATGAGTATCCTATACCCAAATATATGAGAACTACGTCGTTATGCCCTCACAACGCGCACAAGTGTAATACTAGTCTTTTTCACATTATCGATGTCCAATCTTGATAATACTCTTACTAAGGATATTTAATGATTAAATTTTCGTGGATTGATACTGTCTCATATCATCTCAATCCAAGACTAATCATATGGACCTTTCATCATTTATACATCTTGGTGATCTAATTACAAATGATAAAAGAGCAATTTCCTTGTCACATAGTTAATTTGTACAACAACACCATGATCTGTACAAATAGTGACGCTATGGGTCATAACTGTGCAATAATCTCCCACTTGGCCTATAGCCAGTCACTCGAGTGTCTTACACCCGAACTATGTACGGTTCGCTCAAACTTCTGCTGAGGAAAGGCTTTCGTCAGCGAATTTGCATGATTATCATCTGATGCGATTTATGCGATCATCACATCGCCACGATGTATGATCCGAACATATTAGATGAATAATCGAAGTATATATATGGATCGTTGATGAGACCATTAATTCTTTAGCCTGCGCTGAAGCCTAGTTCAGCTGCTAACAGAATTATATCTAATCTAATTATATTATTATCGACCCAAATGGCTTCTATTGCTGCCTCAGCTGCAGCAATAACCCGCGTTTGTTGTTTATTCGGTAATAGTATCTTGCTTGGAAGATTTCCAGCTCACTGTTCCGTTATTCAAACTTTATAGTACCGTTGTTACGACTTACAGTCGTTTATGTCGGTCAGGAAACTTACAACAGTGAACCCAGTCACTTCAAGTTCTCCATCTCCATAGTATAAGCCAACATCCTTAGTTCCTCTAAGATACTTAAGGATGTTCTTAACATCAATCCAATGACTATCACTTGGATTGGCCCAATTGTGAATCCATATGCTCAAAGCGTATGAGACATCAGGTCGCATACATTTTTCAATGTACGAGTTCTCGAAGAGTTTTAACAACTTTTGATCTAACCCAGTAGATATTTATTCCTAGAATAAAGGTTGTTCTCCCAAGAATTCTACGGAGAATTTTCCGATTATTTTATGGGAATATCATTTCCAAGAAATGATATGTTATCATTATTTAGGACATTCATTGTCAGTGCGCTCCCACTAACCTCTTTATATACACAAGAATCATTTTCGTTTTGAATTAAATCATATATCATTATGATTACATCAAAACGATAATTACAAGAACACTATGCTTGCTTCAATCCATCCATGGATCGAATAACCTGCAAACCTTGTTTGCTAGTTATGGTACGACAAAACCGTCAGGATGTTATAAACATCCTCCAAAGCGTTTCCGTTAAGGAAAGCGGTCTTGTCATTTAGCTGCCATATTTCATAAATGAAACATGCAGCATCAGCAAGCATTATCCAAATGGATTTACCATGGCAACAGGTAAAAGGTTTCATCGTAATCTACACAATGTTGATAGCGATACCTTTTCGCTACAAGCCTAGCTTAGTACGTTGGTATGTTGCCTTCCATGTATGTCTTCCTTGAAGATTTATATAGTACCAATAGGCACAATGCCTTTCGGTACAAAAACTAGTATCCCAACTTGGTTTTTATACATGGAATCCATTTCGGACTTCATGGAACTTTGTCATATTAGGGAGTCGATACCTTGTATCACTTCCTCATACGTAGTCAGTTTGTATTCCTCGATAAGATTGACATCTTTATGAGGTGAGATCAGAAACCCATACCCCATGTTGTTTTCTGACTCTCTCCGACTTACGTGGTTCTTGTGTATTCGAAGATTATTGGAATAGTTTCATCATTGATGAACTATATATGTTCCATTAAGGAATCAGTGTCGGGATAGTATTACTCCGATTTTCATCGAGTTTTACTTTCCTCCCATTTACCACTGCATATAGGTATTCCTCTTAGGAAAACCGCATGGTGAGCAACAATTACATTGTTCTCTTATGAGTTGTATAAGTACTATACTTTGGTTTCCCTAAGATAACCTACAATTGGAACTTCTCCGATTTGGGTTCTAGTTTGGTATCATCCAAACATATGCCTAGCATTCCCAAATCATTAGGAATGAGAAACCCGGTTTCTTTCCTGTTCATATCTAATATGAAGTATGTCAAACAGATATTTATGGAACCTTATTCTAAATAAGTTCTGCACTGTTTATGCGTATCCTTTGAAGGAAATGGTAGCTCAGAGCGACTCATGATTAACCTTATCATGTCCAACAAAATTTGGTCTCTCCGTTCGGACACACCGTCAATTGACGTGTTCTGGGAGGAGTCCTCATTGAAAGAATACTATACTCTTTCAAGTATATGAGAAACTTATTACTTAAGTATTTTTCATCATGGTCTAACCATGACGATTTAATACTTTAGCCGATATGTCTGTCTATTTCGTGTCGAAACTGTAAAAGTTTCCGATTTGTGTTTCAAAAGAAACATACAACCATAATGCGATGCAACATCCGTAAAGGTCACGAAACATTCATATCCACCTCTAGCCTAGCTAGATATGGGCCCACTTACTTCATTATGAATAAGGGCTAACAGATCGGTGGCACTTACATTTTTACCAAGTAAAGGTGTTATAGGCATTTTGCCCAATAAACTAGATTCGTAGACATTATTTGAATGGAATCAAATTTGTCCTAGTACCCACTCTTAGAAAGTGTGGATATACGAGTCTTGTTTATTGTGTCCCAGACAACAATGCCATTCATAAGTCTCAACTGATTTTTCAGTTTGAGATATTGTTTGTCATGTTATACGTTTGAGATTTATTTATATTCAAAATATAAATAATGTTATTCACATCTAATGTGTTTATCTCAATATCATCTTTATATAATGAAACACTTTAGTGTTCTAGAATATAAAGGTATACCCGCAACGGGTTAAACCCTGATATAGAGATAATGTTTCTAGTCAACTAGTTACATTATAACAGTTTCCTAATTTAAGTACATACCCAAAGGGGTTTCCTAAACTTAGGTATTTACGGTTAAAACAGCGACTTCCGTCCCGTTTCCAATTCGCAGATAAATCTCATCTGAAGTCAGTATCCTGCTTACAGCAGATTCTGCACAACAGTACATATTTATGTACCACACTAAGTATCTAAAATCCAATTTTAATACTAGTAGTGAACATATTTATGACAATCATATTTGAAGTCAGAGCCTTGCCTGTCTTCAATTCCTTCATGTCTGCATTGTCCAAACGGCAGTCATGCTTCCGTTCCGCGTTCCATTTGCCACAATTTAGGCAGACATTTTGGGATATGTCATTTGTCTTCCCAGAAGATTATAATGACTTTTCCTTTGCCATTTTTTCACACCCCAGAAGCCTTCGGCCAAGACTTGGCCTTCTAGAATGTCAAAG
Source organism: Zanthoxylum bungeanum (assembly GCA_019454045.1). Lineage (NCBI taxonomy): Eukaryota > Viridiplantae > Streptophyta > Magnoliopsida > Sapindales > Rutaceae > Zanthoxylum > Zanthoxylum bungeanum. The sequence continues at coordinate 47,061 of SKCR01037921.1, read as the reverse complement.
TAATATGCGCCTTGCGCTTCTTGCCTATTGCAAACTTTCGCTTTGTCTTCTTGAGTATAGCCATTAACTCTCCAAGAGTTTATTATTGCAATTTAGTACTTCTAAGATCTAAGAATAGATCTATGAAGATTCTTCAATTTCATTATCATACTATAAGGATCCAATCCTTAGTTCTGATTAAGAATTAAGAGTCTATTTGGCAAGCTTATTGGATTAACACTAAAGTTATCATTACATGAATATTCCAAATATCATGTTCTACTATTTGTTTAAAACTCTGGGCTTAGGTCTAAGATGTTATTTTATCAAATAAAGTACTTCTCTCGTTCACTCAGGACTATCCTGAGATTTTATTCCCAATTTGAAAATTAAAGTCGTTTAAAACATTTTTCACCCAGGATTATGTTTTAAACACTAATCTTTCAATTTATCTTGATTCTAATAGTCCAACTATTTAATCAACGATTTTAGGTACTATTTATTATAATGATTACTATAGTCCAACTATATAATCAACTATAATTTAATTGATTAAATTCAATTACATTGATTACTATAATCCAATTATAAAATTAACTATTAATTGAAATAGTTTGAATACAGTCCAACTGTTTTAAAAACAACGATTAAATATTAGTCCAACTAATAATTAATTTATATTGACGAAAAATTTGAAATGAGCGCGTATGGCAAGTAACTAAACGAATATTGCAAATTTAATACTTGCCTCCCACTATTTTTCGGCGAGCCTCTAACCCTCTGTGGAGTACTCGGGAAACCTTGTTTTCTAGTGGGCTAGGATCCCGTTAAATAACACAGAATCTTGACTTTGGCCAAAAAATTGTATGATAATTAACTAGGTAGATCTCTAAGATCAATTGGATCCCATCCAATTCCTAGATCCAGTAGGTGGACATCCAAGTCCGAAACAAATATCTTATATATGCCAATATATCCAATATTTGCCTAACCTTTTTCCTCTGAATCAACTAAGCCTTGGCTTGGCACAACAAACTTAGTGATCCCAGTTAAGCGGAACCCATGACCATGTAAAGCTTCGTAATCAATGTCGATGGACAAGAAGTGATCTTGACTTTGGCCAACAAATCACAACTTGGACAAGACACCGATATGGAACAAAGACTTCATGATTCAAACACATCCTCGACGGACAAAGGTCTTGACTTTGGCCAACAAACCAATGCCAGTCTTAGATCTTGAGTAACAATCACTCAATGGAAGGAAAAAGCTTAATATTTTGTGAGGGTTTTTCGCGTGTAAATTGGCAACCAATTTATTATCTTTGTTAAGGTCTCATCATCATACACCCTTAAACATGCATTCTAAACACATAATAAGGCGCATATAAATAAATAATAATGATATGCGGATGGATACTTTACACATTGTTCTAGAAACAAATTTCTCTCTTTTCTCTCTCCCGCTAACACAAGTATTACTTCTACCCGTTACACTTCTAAAGAAACCTCATTTACATTGAGGGGAATAGGTGAGAAGAGAAATACACAGAGTCAAAGAGGTAATAGGCTGGACACACAGGTCCATTAATAAATTCTAAATTTATTACAACAATTTCCAAAATTGCCCCACCCGTCTAATATCCATCTGATATACATTATTCATGCATCGCAACCATGTATTCACACAAGCATGTTATCAATCAATCTAATCCAATTAATTAATATGATATTAGTGACCATCCAATGTTCAAAGAACGATTTGATTTTGCGCGAGTCAAACTCGTTTTGCGAATAAGTACTCAAAGTACAAATTCTTGAATTAAATAAACTACAAAATTAAATCCATTCAATTTACATTTAATACTAATTCACTATTTAATTCCAAATTAAATATTACACTTTATTAACGAACTTTTACGACTTAGATTCTAAATCTAACCGTTACGGGTCTCAAAGCCCGATTAACATCCAATGTTAATTTAATTAAAGTCCAATGGGCTTTTAATTAATTTCTTAAGGCATGGACTTTTGGTCAACATGGGTCAAACCCAATTACCAAAGTCCATTTAAGGAATCACCCTTATATGTCTAGAAACCAATTTAGGCCCATTAGGCCTAATTAAATATTAAGGTCCATTAGTCATAATTGGACTTTATGGAAATGGTTTTGGGCCCAATTGGATCCAACCAATTTGCCTAAAGCAATCTTGGTACAACCAAGCCCATTAGCCCAATTACAACATTTCAAGCCCAATTCCAAATTTGGCCCAACATAATAAATTCCAAAATTCCAATTTCACAATTTAATTACTCAAAGTGTAATGCCATAATTAATCACCCAAATTAACATTTCTAAAACATCAATTAGCCTAATTAATTATGCTTATCAACATCAAAACGTGTCCAACACATTTTAATCAAAAATCAAACCCATTTCCCATGCTTAAGGTCATGGCAATGAAGGGAATTTTGTCCAATTTCAAATTCAATCCAATTAATTTTCAAATCAACAATTCCCAATTGATTTCAAGTCATCCAATGAATCAAAAATCAAAAATCACCATGACCTTTAGGGTTCATCATCTCGGCCAAGCCTCAAATATTGGGGGAAATTTTTCCAATTCAAAATTCATCAAATTGACAATGCATAACACCATGTTACCAATATTTAAGCATACTCAAACATCCAATTTCACTCAAATATGCTCAAAATCAATTTACCCAATTTTAACCCTAAATTCAAGTTTCATGCTCAACTCGCTCTGATACCATTTTTGGGTTTCTCTAAGTCCGGGGATCGATTTAAAGCGATGAACATACATGTGAATACACGAAGAAGTTGCGGAATACTTACATCGATTGGTTGAGGCGATGCGTCGAAGAACAAAACTTTTCTGCCCTCCTTGGAAGCTCACGGCAGTGAGCAGTTTTGATCCTCCAAAATTTCGGCCATCTCCAAGCTCCAAGTTTCAATTGGTGAATCCTTGCTCACAAGTGGGTTTCCCTATCACCTTAGGATGACTCATTTGTGTGCTAGTACTTTTGATTTTGCAACAAAATCATCACTTTTCTTCTCCTTGGCTCACGGTGAAACCAGTGAAGGAAGAAGAGATTATGCCCCTTGGGCGGGAAGATGGAGAGAAGAAAGAGAGAGGAGAGTTTTGTGTTAAGTGTCGGTTGTTGGGAAAATTGTGTATCTAATACACAAATATTGAATTCAAAATTCAATTACCAAATTTTTTGGCTTTCCAAAAGTCAAAGGCTTTAAGCCATCCAACAACTTCCATAACTATTCACACAATCAAGTGACAAGTTGTCACATCAATTAATTAACTAGTGATTTGACGCTTGATGTGACTCGTGGGCCGCACTTGAATTCGAAATACGAGTGCGCCCGCAAACACTTTCGGGCTCGGGTTCGCTAATTCCAAATTAACGAATTTTCCGTTGCGACGAAATTAAATCTAATTTAATTAAATAACTTTGCCTAGCAAAATTACTATTCACGTCGCTAACGAATTAATTCTAAATTAACTCGTTTGCCCGAATTAAAATCTAATTTCAATTCTGCGTCGAAATCCAATTTCATATAATATATCGAATATATTATTTTATCGATTAATTCCAAATTAATCGTTCTCTCTCTTTATTAATATTTTATCCCAGATAAAATATCTCCGTAATTAATCCCAGATTAATTTCCTCTCTCTACTAATTAAGCCCAAATTAATAAAGTGCGAGTTATACGTCATCGGTGAATCTTCGGGAAGCGACCCATGAGATCCCCGAATATGTTGGCAGTAAATCCGGTCGTCGGACTATCCGAACACGTAAGTACCTAGTACTATGTTTGTACCGATTTACAAGACAAGGTTGGCTTCTAGCAAAACGTCATGCCTACCCAATTCTCCAGAAATATCCTTACAGGAATATGTGATCTATATCAGGCGTAGTATACATAGTATTGCGTATTTCGATCCAGTATCGGATTTCTCGTGCAAGGCCTGAGGCTGGAATTTTGTCTGCCCCGTACGAAGCACATAACGGATCTCTGGTAACTAGTCTCTATATCGGATAAACATGACCTAGTCATTTTATCCCGATGACTGCAGTATATAAGAGAACCAGTTTCGTATCCTACGTGACCATCATCTCCACTATGACTGGAGTGATACTTCCGTCTTGACATCACACCCAATACACTACGATTCTCAATATACCCAACAGAGGCGTACACAGAACCTGTTAAAGCCCTGGACGACCAAAACCAAAGTATATTGATTATCGCAAGCATTAGCGGTGCAAGTCTCAGGTTAAGACCAAATACACCTACCCTGATTTCGGACTTCCATAGACACATATTGATACTACCAATGGAATTTCGAGGGGTCTATCCAGAGCAAAGCTGTTTTCCGTACTATCAGTAAAACACAACCTCATACTACACGTGCATGAGTATCCTATACCCAAATATATGAGAACTATGTCGTTATGCCCTCACAACGCGCACAAGTGTAATACTAGTCTTTTTCGCATTATCGATGTCCAATCTCGATAATACTCTGACTATGGATATTTAATGATTAAATCTTCGTGGATTGATACTGTCTCATATCATCTCAATCCAGGAACTAATCATATGGACCTTTCATCATTTATACATCTTGGTGATCTAATCACAAATGATAAAAGAAATTTCATTTGTCACATAGTTAATTTATACAACAACACCATGATCTGTACAAATAGTGACGTTATGGGTCATAACTATCCAACACTAATGCCTCGAATGTCCTGCTATAGTCCATCCAATGGCTCTCTTATGTTCTCGTAATACTCTTAACAACTTTTTTCCTGCTCAATGTTAGCGAAGAAGAAATAATAACAGGTAATTCAGAAGAGTTTCCAAGAAATGCATACCTGAGATGGCTCGGAGTAACTTTAGCTCCAACTATGGCGGTTCTTCAATCGAAGGCTTGATTCGATCTTTCTTTGGCAGTTCCTGACTTTCAACTGGTGGTATTGATTTGAATCGGAATGGTTTGTCAAGGTAGTTGATACATTCCAGGATTTCAGCATCTAACTCGCTGTCAGTCATGTTGGTGATGCAAGCTTCAAGTTTTTCCATGAGAGTTTTATCAATATCCTGGATGAGGCTATCTACAACATCAATTCTGAAACTTCTTACTCATTTTCTTCACTTGGGAATTTCATGGTTTTGAAAACATTGAAGGTAACTTCTTGGTCCTGAACTTTCATGGTTAGTTCTCATTTTTGTACATCAATCACAGTTCGACCTGTTGCCAAAAATGGTCTCCCAAGGATGATAGACACATCTTTGTCTTCTTCCATTCTAGGATAATGAAATATGATGGGAGAATGAGTTTGTCAACTTGACCAAGACATCTTCAATGACTTCTCTCGAAAATGAGAGCGTTCGATCAGCAAGTTATAGTGAGACTGAGGTAGGCATTGCTTCTCCAATTTGCAGTTTCCTGTAAATAGAAAAAGGCATTAAATTAACATTTGCACCTAAATCACATAAAGCCTTACCGATATAATATTCTCCAATGGTGCATAAGACTGTGAAACTGCCAGGATCTTTTAACTTCGGGGGAAGTTTCCTTTGAATGATGGCACTGCATTCTTCCGTCAATGATACTGTCTCGTAATCTCTTAATCTTCGTTTTCGTGAAAGAATGTCTTTCATGAATTTTACATAGCTGAGCATTTCTTCCAAAGCTTCTGCAAATGGAATGTTGATGTGCAACTTTTTGAACACCTCCATGAATGGAGCAAACTGCCTGTCTAGTTTGTTTTTCTAAAGACGCTGAGGAAAAGGTGGAGGTGGAATGATCTGATCTTTTTCTTTTTCCTTTGCTTCTTTTTCCTCCATCTGTGGAACTGCATCTTTTGGAAGTTCTTCAATTGTTGCCTTGATTCCAACATCTTTGTTGATTTCAGTACCGTTTTTCAAAGTAATGGCTTGACATTGCTCCTTCCCTCGGTTCCTTGGATTTGGTTCTGTATTGCTGGGAAGATTTCCTGGCGGTCTGTAACTCTGAGCATTGGCCAGTTGTCCAATTTGATTCTCCAGTGCTTTAATGGAAGCAGATTGGCTTTGAAATATAGCATCATATGATGCTTGTTGCTTTTTGAACATCTTTGCAATCCATTCTTTCATTTCTGGTTTTTTTTCATGTTCCTGGCCTTTGTTATGTTGTTGAAATCCTGGTGGTGGATAGTTCTGCTGTTGGAATCCAGGTGGTGGATTATTCTTTTGCCCCGAATTGTTGCCCCATGAAAAATTGGGATGATTCATCCACCCTGGGTTGTAGGTGTTGGAATATGGATTGTTCCCCTGTCTGTTGAAATCGTTGACATAATTCACCGTCTCTTCAAGTTGGTTTGGTTCTGGTGCTCCTCCATATGGTGAACTTGTGGATCCAGTGGTAAGAGTCTCCATGAATTTGCATATCTGATACAGCTTGGCGTTGACTGCTGTATTGGCTCCAACTTCATTAATTCCTGCAATTCTTTGGATCATGCTCCTTTCTGTTGGCCACAAGGAATGTTGTTGGCCATTTCTTCGATTAGGTCCCAGGCTTGATCTTTTCCTTTAGCCATTAAAGCTCCTCCAGCATCAGCATCGATTGTGGTTCTCATCAGTTAGAAAATCCATTATAGAAAGTTTGGACTTGAAGCCATTTGGAATCTCATGGTGAGGACATTTCCGGAGCAAATCTTTGTATCTTTCCCAAGCTTCGAGGAGAGTTTTCGAGTCTTGTTGTACAAAGGATGTGATGTCATTCCTCATCTTTCCAGTTCTGGCTGGTGGAAAGTACTTTACAAGAAATTTGGTGGCTAAAGTGTTACAAGTTGTGATGGAAACTGCTGGTAGTGAATGTAGCCAAGCTTTAGCTCTGTCTTTTAAGGAGTATGGAAAAACCCGCAGTCTCATTGCTTCTTCAGCTTCTCGGTTGTAATTGAAAGTGCCTCAAACTTACAGAAAGTTGTTGATGTGGGTATTATGATCTTCAGTTGCTTTTCCCCCAAACTGTACTGACTGCTGAATCATCTGAATGCGTGTTTTGATGTCACACACATGTGCTGGTAAAAGAGGAAGTACAATACAGAAAATGAAGCCGTCTACCACCGGAATAGTTCTGTATCGAATGGGAATTGGTGGTGAAACTTCCAAAGGTTCAGGTTCCATGTTGACTAAAGTTTCTTGGCCTTCACGCCTTTCCCTTCTCAACTGTCTGATGGTTCTTTCAATTCCAGGTCAAACGGTCGGAGTTCAAAGCTTCTGGTTCGTCTCATGTAGTTTCTGAGAACCTGAAACACAAGAAAACAAAAACAATAAATAAAAAGAAATTAGATACAAGTAAAGGTATCTAACCTCAAAACTAATAGTGAAAGATAAATAAGTCTCCGCAACGGCGCCAAAAATTTGACGGCGTAATCACACTCGTATAACGCAAGCACACGTATCGTTCAAGTAGTATAAAAAGTATCGATCCCATGAGGACTTAATACCTAATCTATTAATTTTATGAGGTCAAATGATTACTAGTATCTAATAGGTTGATTGATTGATTGGGAATGGTGATGATTTTAAATTTAAAAATAAGTAAATAAAATTGCGCAAAGTAGGTTGAGGAAAATTCAAATTTATAAAACTATCCAGGGTTGCGATTTCTTCCATATCTTTTAAAGATGAAGTGGTTATTTCATTTTTGTGTAATATATCGGTTTACTAACCTGGAACACGAAATTATGCGAAAGCCATTGTCGATGGTCAGACGCAAATACCCAGTTTAACCCAATTGAACCATATGTCTATATCAACCAAATTACCTGGATTCATTAAGTTTAAGTTCCAATTATGGCTACCCCCGCCCGACAGGTATATGTCTATCCTGTAAGGAAATCTATTAAAGGGTTATCTATCCTCAAGGAATATCGTGGGCTATTAATTCTAAGGCTAAAACCTAAAATTCATTTGTCAAGTTTATTTTAGATTTACCAGATCAATCTTATTAGTGACTAATTAACAAGACGCATTAAGCTTAAGACTTAATAAGTAAACCTTTAAATTACCCAAACTATAAAATAACCCCTTATAAACCGGTGATATTAGAATTCATCACAACCCTAGATAAGTAACTTAGTTACGACACATAACTAGGGCTAGTAAAAACTTAAAAGTAAAAGACATAAAATAAAATCCTGAAAAGTAAATAAAGAAAATTACAATAAAAGAAAATGCTAGGGCTATAGGATCTACTTTTATCACTACTATTTTAGATATCTCCCTTAATATAATATATTAACTTGTGTGATATTACCAACCAGCCATATAGGCGGTAACCTGATTAAGTCAAATTAAGTCCATAAACCAGCCATATAGGCGGAAATTACCAACCGACCAACCAGGCGGTATCCATGTTTAGTCAGATTAAAACCAGTTTATAAATGATTACCAACCGGCCAATATAGCGGTATCTTCATTAAGTCAAATTTTAAATAATGAATATATTATATTTAGGGAGATTAATCTAAATAGCAGTAATAAAAGTTTTACCTTTCACCCTAGCAGTGAGAAGTTACCTCCTTATAGATGAATAGTAAAGACTGAAAAAGTAAAGAAAGTAAATTATTATTACAGAACGTAATTAAAATTAATTACAAAACTAAAATTTAAAGAAAACTAGATATAAAACTCCTTATTTACATCAGAGAATTCAGAGAGGAAGGTGCATCTGAAACTAAAACCTCGAGCTGAATTTATAGGCCTCAGGAAGGTGTGCGCGTTGCGACGCGCGCTTCGCGCCATGTGTCGCGCTCTGGTTGGCTGCTTCAGATTCTTATCCGATGACGTGGTGATGTGGATAATTTATTCAATAATTGTTCTAACGTGGCGACACGTGGTGGAAGTGATTATTGGCACCGTAGGATTGTGACACGTGGCACGCTGTGATTGACTGTTGATGACATGGCGCTGACGTGGTGAGTTGACTCGGTCTACTACTGATGTGGACGATGACGTGGCTGACACGTGGAGTGACACATGGCGACACATGGTGATGGCGATTGTCGGCACCATAGGATGATGACACATGGCACGGCGCACGTTAGCAGATCGGCTGTGATGTTGACACATGGCAGGTGCACGTTAGCAAGTCAAAATTTTCAGATTCTGACATGTGTCCTCCGCGCGCACGTTAGCAACTCATGGCGCATGTTAGGTGTCACGACGTGCAAAATTACCAAATTGCCCTTTTGTCAGTTTTTCACTGTTTTAGCCCCAAATCACCTCCGGAGAGTCCTGAAACTTTATTTATCTACAAAATAACACAAAACACATCAAAATATTCATAAAACCCAAGAATCTATTTAAAATATTAGGTCAAATGAGTGAGAAATAGTGATACATTTACCACTCATCAATGACTTTAAAATAAAACAAATAAATAAAATAGCGTGAAAGTGAATTAAAGGTAAAATCAATATTATTAAACTATCTAGGGTTGTGAATCCTTCCAATATCTTTTAAATATGAAGTGGTTATCTCATGTTTGTGCAATATATTGGTTTACTAACCTGGAACAAGAAATTATACAAAAGCCTCTGTCGATGGTCAGATGCAAATGCCCAATGTAACCCAATTAATCATATGTCTATGTTAATCAAGTTACCTGAATTCATTAAGATTAAGTTCCAATTGTAGCTACCCCCGCCTGACAGGTATATGTCTATCTTGGAAGAAATCTATTAAGAGGTATCTAATCTTTAAGGGAGATCGTGGGCTATTAAGTCTAAGGTTGAAACCTAAAATTCATTTGTCAAGTTTATTTTAAGTTTACCACATCAATCTTATTAATGGCCAGTTAACAAGAAATATTAAGCTTAAGACTTAATAAATAAACCTTTATATTACCCAAACTATAAAATAACCCCTTATGAACCGGTGATATTGGAATTCATCACAACCCTAAATAACGGGTTTAGTTACGACACATAACTAAGGCTAGTAAAAGCTTACATAAAGTAAATGACATAAAGTAAATACTGGAAATTAAAAAAGTAAATAAAACAATAAAGAAAATGATGGGGGTTAGAGGATCCATTTTTATTACTTCTATTTTAGATATCTCATTTATTATAATATATTAACTTTGCATCACATTACCAACCGACCATAAAGGCGGTATCCTGATTAAGTCAAATTTATGATTAATTCCAACCGACCATAAATGCGGTATTAAATTTAGTCAGGTTAAAACCAATTTTATTAAGTCCAACCGACCATAAAGGCGGTATCCCATTAAGTTAGGTTTTAAATAGTTAATATATTATAATTAAGGGAGATTAATCTAAATATTGATAATAAGAGCTTAACCTTTAACCCCATCAGAGAGGAGTTACCTCCTCATGCTGAACAGTAAAATTAAATACTGAAAAGTAAATAAAAGAAAGTATTGTCGCGTAAAATAAATAAAATTAAATACAAAAAGCTGTAAAAAAAAAGCAAGATATAATCTTCTTAGTATTCTTAAGTAATTCCTTAGAAGAAAGTATGAATTTACAACTGAAATCGGCATGAATTTATAGGCATCCATGGGTCTCACGCGTCGCGACGCACACAACCTTGCGCGTCGCGATGCACCATTGATCTACGCCACGTGGCGCGCGGCTTCCGGAGATGAGGACACGTGGCTGTCGGCAGAATTATTGGCTCGGCGTCGCGACGCGTAAGGGTGTACGAGTCACGACACTGACATCAGCATGATGCAAGCAATGATGTGTTTTCAATGATGAGTGTCGGCAGCATGTGATGGTGACACGTGTCTGGCGCACGTTAGCAGATTTACTGTGATGTTGACATGTGGCATGCGCATGTTAGCAAAGGCGCATGATAGCTAAACTTATCTGATTGTGACACGTGTCCGGCGCATGTTAGCAGTCTTCGGCGCATGTTAGCATACAGCGTATTTTAGCACGGCGTATTTTAGAAAATGGTGTATTTTAGCAGGAAATTTACATTTTTACCATTTTTGTCCGTTTTTTGCTGTTTTGGCCCCGAATTGATTCCAGATAGTCCTGTTCTTTTATTTATCTACAAAATACCACAAAACACATCAAAATATTCACAAAACTCAAGAAACTATACAAAATATTAAGTCAAATGTGACGGTAAATATTGATATATTTACCGCTTATCACACCCCAACCTAACATTTTGCTAGTCCTCGAGCAAAACAACAAAATAAAATAACATAAACATCTTAAAAAAAAATAAAATTAAACTAAGCCACTTTCGTAGGGATCACGGTTGCATTTAGCATATGCAACAAGCCTTTAAACTCATATGTGTCCCTAGAGGATGAGTTGTAGTCTCGTGAGGGCTTATAGTGACGATACCCAGAAACGTCAATCTAATGCACACAAAAGCAAAAAGAAAAGAGAAAAGAGAATAAACAAGTTAGCGAATAAACATGAGAAACTTCTTATCCAAGTTAGTAGTTGTTTTCTTTCTTTCTAAATTATCGAATAAGTAAATTCTCCGATTATTTTTACCATTCTCCATATTCACAACTCACAAGGTATTAATCAAATTATTTTGCCCATAATATTCATAAGTGTAGTTGTTACTCTTGGTTTTTTTTCATACTCCTGGCCTTTGTTTTGCTGTTGGAATCCTCGTGGTGGATTGTTCATTTGCCCTGAATTGTTGTTCCATGAAAAATTGGGATGATTCCTTTACCATGGGTTGTAAGTGTTGGAGTATGGATTATTTTCATGTCTGTTGAAATTGTTGACATAATTCACCGTCTCTTCATTTTGGTGGTATGATTATGTCTCTAGTGCTCATCTATATGGTGAACTTGTAGATCCAATATTGCTTTGTGTGCTAAGAGTTTCCATGAATTTACATATCTGATCCAGCTTGGCATTCACTGCTGTGTTGGCTCCAACTTCATAGATTCCTGCGATTCGTTGAATCAAGCTCTTTTCTGTTGGCCACAAAGAATTGTTGATGTCCATTTCTTCAATTAGGTCTCAGGCCTGATCCTCTCCTTTTGCCATTAGAGCACCTCCAGCAGCAGCATCAATTGTGGTTCTCATTAATCCAGAAAGTCCATTGTAGAAGGTTTGGACTTGTAGCCATTTCGCAATCTCATGGTGAGGATATTTTCTGAGCACTCTTTGTACCTTTCCCAAGCTTCGCAGAGGGAATCTAAGTCATATTGCACAAAGGATGTGATGTCATTCCTCAGCTTTGCAGTTCTGGCTGGTGGAAAGTATTTTGCAAGGCATTTGGTGGCTAGAGTGTTCCAAGTTGTGATGGAACCTGCTGGTAATGAATGTAGCCAATCCTTAGCTCTGTCTTTCAAGGAATATGGGAAAACACGCAGTCTCATTGATTCTTCAGCTGCTCGGTTGTAATTGAAAGTGCTACAAACTTCCAGAAAATTGCTGATATGGGCATTAGGATCTTCAATTGCATTCCCCCCCAAACTGAACTGACTGTTGTATCATCTGGATGCATGTTTTGATGTCACACGTATTTGTTGGTAAGGGAAGAAGTACAATACAGGAAATGAAGCCGTCAACCACCGGAATAGTTCTGTCTCGAATAGGAATTGGTGTTGCAACTTCCAAAGGTTCAGGTTCCATGTTGATTATTGCTTCTTGGCCTTCTCGCCTTTCCCTTCTCAACTGTTTGATAGTTCTTTCAATTTCTGGGTCAAGCGGTCGGATTTCAAAGTTTCTGGTTCGTCTCATGTAGTGTATGAGAACCTGAAACACAAGAAAACAAAAATAATAAGTAAAAAGAAATTAGATACAAGTAATGGTATCTAACCCCAAAACTAATAGTAAAAGATAAATAAGTCCCCGGCAACGGCGCCAAAAACTTGACCGACATGATCACACACGTATAACGTAAGTGCACATATCGTTCAAGTAGTATAAATGTATCGATCCCACGAGGACTTAATACCTAAGCTATTAATTTATGAAGCCAAATATTTACAAATATCTAATAGATTTTTTGTTTGATTGGATGTTGACTTTAAACTAAAACAAGTAAATAAAATAGCGCGAAAGTGAATTAAAGGTAAAATCAATATTATTAAACTATCTAGGGTTGTGAATCATTCCAATATCTTTTAAAGATGAAGTGGTTATCTCATATTTGTGCAATATATTGGTTTACTAACCTGGAACACGAAACTATGCAAAAGACTCTGTCGATAGTCAGATGCAAATACCCAATGTAACCCAATTAATCATATGTCTATGTTAATCAAGTTACATGAATTCATTAAGATTAAGTTCCAATTGTGGCTACCCCCGCCCGACAGATATATGTCTATCATTGTAACATCCCCGATCTGGGAGATGTTACCGGCAGGGGATAGCTATACTACCCCATAAGCCTCTGACTAACTGACTGTATTCTAAACTATATGAATGTCATGTCATACATGAAGACTAAATCAACATAAAATACTTTTATTACTCATAAATGCATACTCAGAAATACTTCTTTTTACAATACTTTAATAGACACTTATAATGACTACCACAACACTAATGCATTAAAATACTTTGACTTTGAACTTGACTCTTATACTTTGTGACTCTGTACTGGTGGACTCCATCCCTAGTGACTGCATCAGTATCCGTCCTCCCGAGCTTGTCCTCCTGAAATCCCTACAAAACAGATAAAACTGGAGGGGGGTTAGATCGTCATACGACCTAAGTGAGTGGACTAAAAACTGAAAACTGATAAAAATCTTTTAGCTTTAAAATCATGTTTTCAAAACATTTTTACATGAAAACTTTGTATTTCGGAAAACTGCCTTTAAAACACTGATTTCTGAAATCTATTACTGAATATCCAGTATTTCTGAAAACTATTTTCCAAAATCTAAGTTCTGAAAACTATGTTCTGAAACTCCGAAATCTGAGTATTGAGAATTTGAAAACTGAAAACTCTTTCTTGTACTTCACTCTAAATCCGTCTTTCTAAAATCTTTTCTAAAACTCTTTTCTGAAAACTGAAAATTGAAATCTTTTTTTCTGAAAACAGAATCTCCGCCCGTAGGCGCATCTCCGCCCGTAGGCGCATCTCCGCCCGAAGGCGCATCTCGGCCCGAAGGCGCATCTCGGCCCAGGAATGTACCATCTGAGCGCTGAGGATCCAGGGGCGTCCCCCCAGTCCTCAACATGTGCACATGCTCTCTGTATCCGTCAATTTCATCTGTATCTCAAGTTACATACTGGGGTGAGTTTTTACCTCATCCCCCGAAAAACCATAAAACATTTTCTGAAAAACATAAAACTCAAACTGAAACATATGTTTTCCATAAAACTTCTCAAAGCATGCTAAATCATATATGATATAAAAACAAACTTGGCTAACGCCCTAATTGCTGAAAAGTAAGTCTGGTATTTAAATACAAGTAATAAAGAAATCAAGCAAAAGATAAAGTGTTCACTCACTGTGCTATGGTAAATCGAGAGCGATTCACGGCGTGAGCAACCTCTTAGTATCCTGGCATCGATCTAAGATCAATATGATCGTTAGTTTGCATAACTCGAAACATCTTCATATGACATAACAGAATATACAATGTATGGATACAAAATCTTGCTGAATATTGATGATATCTATGGTATCTATGAATTTCACGGACTTAGGTTTGGAGTTACACAAGTGCAGTAGCGGAAACTTAATTTATTCTAACGTCCAGAAATTTACAGTTTGTAGATCAACTTTGAAATTTCGCCATACTTAATGGGAATGAATCTAAGGCTGAAAATTTAATACAATGGTCCTTAATATGTCTAGTTTATGTTGGTTTTTACGGATCTCAATTCTGACTTCAGAAACTCAACTTATAGACCGAAATTCAAGGGCTGTCCAACAGACAAACTGGGCACTAGGCAGCAGGTCGCCCCACTTCAAAATTCGTTCCAACCTCGTCTTAAGTCCAAAAATTCTAAATTTTGGATATGTTACTCCCTTATGTGTCTAAAGTACCCATAATTTTACGGAACTGGATTTCGACTTCTAAAACGAAAATTATAAAGTTTTCTTTACACCTTGTTCTGTTACCACAGAACCAGTAGTTTACTGCAGTGCGGCCAAGTTTGAAAATTCGGTACGACTCCCTCTTAAGTCTAAATATTCTGAATTTTGAATATGATATTCCCCTATGTTTCTAGTTTACTCCGAATTTTACGGCTTGTCAAAAGGATACCTAAAACTCATGTTATAACCTAAATACCACAGCCTGTCCAGAAAGTATAGCATACCAAACTCACTGCCAAGTTCTCATTCACTACTCAAAACATCATCTTTTATTCAACTTCACACACATCCAACTTTCAATTCATTTTTTTATTCACTAAATCACTTACTAACATTATTAAATAATTCTTTAAGCATTTCAAACTAATTTAGCCAACATCATCACCCATTTCTCTACTTCATTCTAACACTTCCAAGCTACCACCCAACCTTTCATACATCATTACCACTTCATTTTATCATACTTTTTCTTCCATTAATCAATAATCAATATCTATTTACACACATAATTCATATGGTATATATAACCCAAAACTCAAAATCTTAAACTCAAATATCTAATAGCCAAAACATCACTCTTAGAATCATATCCTCATCAATTTAAACTCAAAACATAATATTATCATCATCAAATCATCCATTTCATCAAGAATAAAACTCAAGATTTTGGGTTTTGGATTCTTACCTCTATTTTCTTGGGTTTCTTTTAATCTTCAATCTTCCATGGATGCCAAGCTTCCTTACTCTTTTCTTTTCTTTTCCCTTTTCTCTTCTTCTTCTTCTTCTTCTTCTTCTTCTTCTTCTTCTTCTTCTTCTTCTCTCCTTCTTCTTCTTCCTTTCTTCCCTCCCTCTTCTCTCGGTTTTCCCCTTTTTCTTTCTCCTTCCATTTCTTTTTTTTTTGTGTCTTTAGTAATAGGGAATAGTTGCCTCTTTATATAGTGGACCTATGGGATATTTTACAAGTTAAAGAAGAGTGTAGAAACTTTGAGAAGAATTGAGATTCTTACACTTTGGTCCGAAATCACTATTCACCCAGATTTTGTTTTGCATTTTTGACCCTCTCGGTTTCCCCTTTTTCTTTCTCCTTCCATTTCTTTTTTTTTTTGTGTCTTTAGTAATAGGGAATAGTTGCCTCTTTATATAGTGGACCTATGGGATATTTTACAAGTTAAAGAAGAGTGTAGAAACTTTGAGAAGAATTGAGATTCTTACACTTTGGTCCGAAATCACTATTCACCCAGATTTTGTTTTGTATGTTTGACCCGGTTCTGGTCCGAATTTAGAAAAATATTTAACGCGAAAGTTTCAGGTCTTGGTCTAATATTTCCGGTGATATAAAATTCATGATATTCCGAGTTCGTATGAAAAAGTTATGCCCAAAATACTATATATAGTACAAAAGGGCATACGGTACAGTTTCTTCTCGAGACCTTGAAAATTTTACCGATCGTTCCCGAAGTCTTTTCATAACTGTATTTGAATCCCGTCATGATTTATTTTACATTCCTTTGTCTTGTACGAAAAAATATCGTCATAGGTAGTAGTAATATCTACCGGTCGTTACAATCATGGAAGGAAATCTATTAAGGGGTATCTAATCCTTAAGGGAGATCGTGGGCTATTAAGTCTAAGGCTGAAACGTAAAATTCTTTTGTCAAGTTTATTTTAAGTTTACCACATCAATCTTATTAATGGCCAGTTAAAAAGAAGCATTAAGCTTAAGACTTAATAAATAAACATTTATATTACTCAAACTATAAAATAACCCCTTATGAACCGGTGATATTGGAATTCATCACAACCTCAGATAACGGGATTAGTTACGACACATAACTGTAGGCACTGTATTTTTGCATATAAGTCCCGATGATGAGTCTCGTATGGAGACACTACCTCTTTATTGTGGAAGCCACGGGAAACGGACGTCAGAAGGAAATGGTCAAGAATTGACACATTGATGGATTTAATTCGCTGGATTAGCTTCAGGTTCGCTTGTTGGATCTCCGTTTTAAAACATACATGTAAGCCCAAACCCCCACAAACCACATCCTTAGCCCACATATCACTAAACCACACACTAAGCCACACATCAAGCCCACCAACCAAACCCAATACACGCCCAAAAAAGAGCATGCCACACGCCCAATACACCTTCCTAAATAACAAAACACACATTAAACACCTGCATAAATCAAGCCAAATCCTCTTCCTAAATTAAAGAAATCTCATGGATCCATTGCCTAATTAAATCAAATCATATCCCTAACTAAAATAGAAGAAATCAAATTAAATCAAATCACTTCCCTAATTAAAAGATTTTCCTTATCACATACTAATTTAAAAGATATTCCATTTAATGCACAAATCATTCTCCTTCTCAAACAAGGAAAGCCCCCATCTTTTTGCCTATAAAAAGAACCCTTCACCAACACATTAAACCCCTAACTCATTCATCTTAACTCACACAAAAAACATAGCATCCAGACGGCACCAAAAACCCTTAGCCTCTCTCTCTCACTCGGCCCTCTCACATGCCTCCTTCAACTCACGTAGCAACCCTTCACACGTAGCATTGCTTCACGCCACTAGCTTCCCTTAAACTGCCTCACAAATAAACCTTGCTTCACGCCACTTCCTCACGTAAGCAGCTCATTGACCTAGCACAATCAACGCACCAGCCTCCACTCAGCACGTTACTGCCCTCAAAGCCACGCACCAGCCCCCACGCAGCACTCACGTCCTAAGCCCTCAAAGCCACGCACCAGCCCCCCTCAAACATTTCACGCCTAGCCACATTCAACAGCCCATAACCCTCACACACCCCTCACATTGCCCAATTCACTGCCGAGAAATAACCTTCAAATTGCCGCACAAAAACACTCACTGCCCATCACCAAAAACTGCTCACTGTCCAACCACTGCACGCACAAAAACATTCACTGTCCATCACCGAAAACTGCTCATTGTCCCCCCTGCACTGCACACAAACCGCACTCACTGTCCAGCCCCAAAATAGCCTCATAAACTCCCCTGCACTGCACACCCAAACTCCCCCTAAACTGTCCAGTTTACCGCGAAAACAGTCCAAAAAATTGCACTGTTTGACCCCCGAAACTGCCCACATCTTAGCCCTAAAAACCGTAAAACACCAAGCCTAATTTGTGACCAGAAACCACAGTGGAACGAAGTGAAAACAACAGCCCAAACAGCGAAAAAGTGAAGGAAAATGTTGAACCAGTGAACCGGAGGAGTTGCGGAGCATCAACCCTTCCGACGGCCGTGTAACGCGCTTCCGAGAGACTACTTAAGAGGTTAGACCTGAGGGCACCCCTTTTATTTATTATCCTTTTATTTATTTATTTTATTACTTTATTTTGCATGAATATTGTGGATTGGTGCATGATGTGATTTCCGAATGAACGAAATATGTGTTCTCTCTTGCGGTATATCGGATGGAAACCCGGACGTAAATTCCGTAGCCGAATCCGAATGGACGGTATTGCGGTCTGCACTCGGGATACAACTCTACGTACCACTTGAGAGACACACATATTTCGTCTCATCCAACATTGTGTTCGAGCATGATTTAGTCTAGTATGTTATTTATTTTTAAGCATGATTATGTTATTTCTTTATGCATGATTTAGTTATTTGCTTTCGCATTAGGAGTTTAATTTAGGTTTATGTTTAGGATGTTATTTATTCTTCGTATTTGATAATTCAACATGCTCATTGTGTGATATCGTATGTTTGCCTTTATGATAACTTACTTTCAAAGCATGCAAACTTAGACGTAAGACTTACTTTCATGAATGCGAACTAGATCTAGGTTATTCTTGGATATATATGTTGCATAGATTCGGTTAAGTTATTGCACAAATCATTTCATTACAAGTGGCATAAGTAAGGGACCATTCCGAACCCAACGGTTTGAGGTCTTCCCTTGCGAGGGGTGAATGCGGCCTTAAATCATTTTCCCGGTTCACACCAGGTGGCGACTCCATGTTATTTCTCCGATTTAGTTCCCCCGCGGGCTATTTCGTACTCCCAACTAGGCCGCGAGCCTGGAACAGCGTCGTCCACGTCTGTGTCCTACAGTCTGGCGACTCCACTTGTGATAGAGAATTGGCCCCGAAATAATGTCTTGTAATGATTGTGATTTGTGCTTTAGTTAACCGTGTTTACAGTGGGTTGAAGGGGTTTAATCAAAGGCACTATTATAGCTAGGTAATGGTTTGGTGTCTTCCTTCATTCACTACCTTTCTATAAGGAAAAGCTGTGAATGCACCTAGATAATCATTTACTCGAAGCTTACTGTGATGGACTAATTTGGAGGACTTGTTGTTTATTCCTGTCACGAATGCGATAAGAGCCTAAGAGGCTTGGGTATTTAAGAGAGTTCGCTCCACTCTCCCTCTGGGGAATCTACAATAGGAAATTCATTTGATAGTCAGTCACGAACCATAGCTCGTTGGCACGTACCGTAAGGTATAAAAAAGGTGTGCTAACTTGGTCGCTCGAACCCTTGAGTGGGGAGTCCTGGTTGTGGGCAATCCTTTGTCAGCGGGAGCCTTTGTCTACACCGCCGTAAACTCGCATGTGAACCCTAGTTATATGACCAATAGAAACTACTCATTTATGTTTGTGTTTAGGACCACCGTCATTTGGATTCAGTTGGACTTTGTCATGAGGTATGGGCTTGTTGGGCCATTTAAACTGGGACGAGTCCGTGTTTTATGGCAATTGGGCCAAAAGCTTCTGAAATGCCAATGGGTCATCTTGTGTTTAGGCCTTTTATCATTTGAAGTTGTTTAGCCATGTTATCGCAAAAGTGTAAACATGTTGGGCCCTTTCAACTGGGACAAGTTTGCACCGCACAATAGTATGATTGAATGCTTTAAAATGATAATGAGTCGACTTATATATTTCATGCATCACACGCATCTCATGCATACACGCATCATGTCAACCATTGTGTCTTAAAAGCCATCATAGATATCCGTTGGGTTAGAGAAGAAGTCAATAAACAAGTAGATTGGGATTTCTAGAAGTAGCGAAGTACCCTGAGTGGTTGGCAAACATAATGCCAGCACCGAAGACAGAGAAATAAGTCAGAGCCTTCCTTAGGAAAATCCAGTACATCAGCCGGTTCATCGCTAAGTTGACATCAGTATGTGAGCCCATCTTCAAACTGTTGAGAAAAGACCAGCCAGTGAAGTGGAATGAGCATTGTCAGGAAGCCTTTGACAAAATCAGAGAATATTTAGTGAAGCCTCCTGTTTTGAAACCTCCGAGACAGGGTAGAACCATGGTACTTTATTTGGTGCCTGCGTGTGACTTTGAGCTTCGTCTGGCGCTTCCGTAAGTTTCCAAAACACGTGCAATTATCCCCAGATCCATGTATTAATGCTCCTACAAATATAACATAAAATAAACGATAAATGATATTAAATATCTCGAATTATAACAAAATAATAAGCTAAAGATATCGGAATAAGTGAGTATAAACCACACTTATCAAATACCCCCAAACTTAAGGTTTTGCTAGTCCCGAGCAAAAGATAAAAATAAAAACTAAATTCAAATTAACAAATAAAAATTACTAAATTAACTAAGCCACTTTCGTAGGGATCACGATTGCATTTAGCATATGCAACAAGCCTTTAAACCCCTAGGCGGCCCTAGTGGACGAGTTATAGTCTCGTGAGGGCTTACAGCGATGACACCCACAAACGTCATTCACACACAATCATGCAAAAATATAAACAAATAACAAAAGATAGTCTCGATAGTTACGCATACAATTTATCCTCAAAGAAAGCTTATAAATGAAACTAGAGAACCTTCAAAGTACGCAATTGCAACTCGAATCCAAATTCTTGAATAAATTATCTAAGCCAGACTCACAGTGTGTGTGTGTAAAGGTTCATTCACAGCTTGATTCCTAAGTATGCTAACTCAATGATTTCGTTTAAAAATTAGAATCGATGGGTCAAACCAACCTAGATATCTCAATTAAGCTCTGTAATTGCTTTATTTCGTGCTCAGTATGGTATGATTTTTCTTTTCTTTTCTTGTCTCTTTTTGCTTTTCTCTTTTTGCACTCTTTTTTTCAACTCACCTACCCTTTAAGGTAGCATTTCTCCTCATGGTGGTCCTAATACTCGCCCATGGGTAGCTTCACGCTTATCGGTTATAGGTGTTTTATTTTCTTTCTCTAGAGACATTTTTCTTTTTAGCTATACCACACTTCATAACACTAGCAAATCAAGATAGATATCTAAGCAAACGGTCATTCATCGACATGCAATTTCTTCAACTAGTCACATTGTCAACAACTTAAGTTTGCACTGCTAAAAACCTATTTTTAAGTGCTTACGAGTCTAACATAGATCAGTTATTCAAGGCATCAGATAAAAGTAAATCGGGCACTTATCGTTTCTAAAATTTCATCCATAAACAAACAATATTCATCATAGGATTCATGCTTTACTATCAAAGACTAAAAATGAATAATTTTTTTTTCAAACAACTAAATAGCAAGTAAGCAACATGCACACACCCCCAAACTTAAAATTTGCATTGTCCTCAATGTAAGATAAATATAAAGAACAAGAGTAAGGAACAACACTACCGTGCATGGAGTTGATCAGACTCTTGCTGGTTAGAATTTGGTTGCGTGGGCTTTGTGTGTCTCGTGCTACCTGTATAAATAACATGCAAATTAATAAATAGCACACAATAAAATAAAAATTAAAAATAAAGGAAATGATTGTAAAATAAATGCAAGGGTTGCCTCCCCGCTAGCGCTAAGTTTAACGTCTTCAGCCAGACGCAACCACCCAAATGGTGGTGGTGGCTTAAACGTAGTGAACCGGATAATCTCATCTACTTTCTTCTTTGGTATCCACCGGTTCTTATGACATGAAAAAGACAACTTGGCAGACTTTGGTAATTTATCCATAGATCGTCCAACAGGATATGTAGATTGTCCCCCAGTTGGAAATTCTGGACTGCACATTCGGCAAAATTGGCTCGGCTTCCTTTTTAACCTTCCAGGGATCATCTCCAAGTGAGAACTGTCCTTTCTTTTCCTCTTTTTACGGTGCTTTGGGAGTGGTTTCAGGTTTAGCTGCAGAGAATCTTCCTTTATGCATGGCTGTATTATGCTCATAGGTTGCTGAAATACTGATTCACCCTGTCTGGTTTCAACTCCCTTTTCTACTGTATCTATCATGTGACAATCTGCATCACCTTGAGAACTCAGCATGGCTTTCAAAACACTGAAGGTGATTTCTTCATATTGACCTATCATTATCAATTCACCTTTGTTCTCTTCTTCTGTTACTGTTTCCTCCTGAAATACCATTTCATCTTCTTTACTTCCTAAGTCCTGAGAAGTGTCTTTAAACTCTTTTCCGCTCCTACAGGTTATGATTTGACATTGCTCATTGGGGTTGACTTCAATATCACTCAGAAACACCCATGTCTGTTGATTGGCCATTGAAGAAACAAGCAACCCAATTTGCGCTTCTACAGATTTCATATTTGCCTCTATATTGCCCATTCGTGTTTCGATGTTATCCAGCATTGACTCATTCTTCTCAAACCTCTCTGAAGCTGTAGCTACAAACGTGCTCATGAGGTCTTCTAATGAAGGTTTCTGCTCAGCTCTTGGATAATTGAAGCCATGAGGAGGTTGCAAAATGTTTTCCATATCAGCATATGAAAAATTCTGATGATAATAATTAGGCATAAGATTGCCTCTATAGTTGTTGAAGTTCTGATTGTTCACATACTGTACTTGTTCAAATCCTGCTACTCTGTTGGATAAAAGCATTCCATTAGCAGAAGCAGCTTCAATAGACGGTTGGCCCATTTGGTTTGTCAATACTGCTAGATGAGTCGTGAGGGACGCTACTTGAGCTATCAGTGCACCAATAGGATCTGCCATTGTTTCTTTTCAAATTCACCTCGTATGAAAAAAAAATATAAACCAAACAAAAATAAAAATAAAATAAAAAGATAAAGAAAATAAAAAATAAAAACAAAAATAAAACTTAAGACAAAACTAAAGAAAATAAAGAAAATAAAAATAAAAATCTAAATTAAAGCTAAGATTACTTGGTAGCAGTATTAATGTGAATTAACAAACAATCCCCGGCAACGGCGCCAAAAACTTGTTGTGATATTTTTATATCGTACCGCAAGTGTACGGTGTCAAGTTTTAGTATAAATGAGTTTAGAGTGTCGAACCCACAGGGATTGCGTTAACTCGCATTAAGTACTACAATTGATAATCCTAACTTTATTTAGAAAACAATAAATAAAGATTTTAATAAATAAATAAAATATAAAAATAATTTGATAGGAGGAACTAATACGATAAAGATTCTGGATCATGATTTCACCTAGCTGTCACCTATGTATTTGTTATGCCAATTAATCCATGTTCAGTTATATTATTTATAAGTCAATACTCCTAAAATATTCACTCCTTCTCTCGAGTGCCGAGTGAAAAGATCATCAACTATAGACTTCGATATCTCTATAAAAATCCAATAGTTAACAACTCATTACGCTTTGTGATTCTATATTAACGACTTCAAAGGACTACAGATTCTCTCGAACTCTATAAAATCCTAGGTTATATTCTCTAGATCTATTCAAAATCCCCTCTCTCGAGTGATAGATTCTAAACATATATCATCTTCAAATTGTGGCCAGCAATCAAGAAGCATTAAACTCAAAAGAATATAAATAAATCAATAAAACTTCATAACAAAATTGACAAACAAGTACAAGGTTCAAGTATAGATTACATCATTCTCCAGAATTAAGGAGTTAGTTCATGATAAAAGATAAAATCAATGATAAACAAGTCATGAATCTAATGGAAATCATTAGAGTTCTAAGAAAGAAATAAGATGATAAAACCCAAATTGAATCTCTTCCTCCTCGGATGTCACAGCATTTGTCTCCTCTTGTCGCTCTTCAATCCTCTCCTTGGATCTCTAAAAATATTTATTTCTGTGTTTTGTGCTCTGTATTAGCCTCCCTTTGAGTGTTGGATGTAATATTATATTTATAGTAGAGTCTGGGAGTTTTTGGGTGTCATTAGGATTATTAAAAACCCTAATAATTGAATCCTGGAACGTGTAGGTTTCCTCCCGCAGCGCCGCGGCTCTACTAATTGGCGCCGTGGCGCTAATTTCCCTGGAATTTGTATGAGAAGCTTGAGGCGCCGCGGCACCTGGATTTTGTCTTAAGGATGGCGCCGCGGCTCTTGAATTAGTTTGAGGCACCTGGGCGCCTAAGCTCCTGGATTTTGTATGGGGAGCTGGCGTCGCGGCGCTAGTTGAAAATGGTGAAGAGGCGCTTTGGTGCCTGCGTGTGACTTTGAGCTTCGTCTGGCGCTTCCGTAAGTTTCCAAAACACGTGCAATTATCCCCAAATCCATGTATTAATGCTCCTACAAATATAACATAAAATAAACGATAAATGATATTAAATATCTCGAATTATAACAAAACAATAAGCTAAAGATATCGGAATAAGTGAGTATAAACCACACTTATCAGTACTTTATTTGGCTATTGAACCCGAAGCACTGGGGGCGATGATGGTACAAGCAGATGAGATGGGAATAGAGCATGCAGTCTACTACCTCAGTGAGAAATTGCTTCCATACGAAGCCCGCTATCAGGAAGTGGAGAAGATCTGTTTGGCAGTAGTATGGGCGTCCAGGAAATTGCGCCATTACTTCCAATCCTACAAGATCCAAGTGGTAGCAAAGGATAATCCTTTGAAGTACCTACATTCAGTGCCTTCGCTAGTTGGAAAGTTGGGCAGATGGTTGGTATTGCTGACAGAGTTTGATGTTGAGTATCTCACTTCTGAAGTCATCAAAGGGCGAGCCGTAGCAGAGTTCCTGGCATTACAACCGATAGAAGGAGATCAATATAAGTTTGAATTCCCAGACGAGGAAATCTAGGCAATAATAGTCAAAGGATGGAAGATGTACTTCGACAGAGCGGTGAACTGCAAAGGAGCCGGAATCGGGATTGTGATATTAACCCCCGAAGGAGAAACCTTGCCTATGGCCAAGAGATTGACGTTCGGAGTAACTAACAACATGGCCGAGTATGAAGCATGTGCCTTCGGGCTGACTGCATTGATAGCCTTGAGAGCTAAGAATGTTGAAGTTTACGGAGACTCAATGTTGGTAATCCGACAGATGCAAGGAGAATGGGAGTTAAAAGAAGAACGGTTGAAGCCTTACATGTTCTACCTCAGAAATCTGGCACATGCCCTCCCTGATTGTAAGTTCCAGCACTTGTCGCGAGAAGAGAATCAGATGGTTGACTCATTGGCAACACTAGCCGCAACTTGGGAAAATCCGGAGAAATTGGTGATGAAACCTTTAGT
Organism: Zanthoxylum bungeanum; assembly: GCA_019454045.1. Classification (NCBI taxonomy): domain Eukaryota; kingdom Viridiplantae; phylum Streptophyta; class Magnoliopsida; order Sapindales; family Rutaceae; genus Zanthoxylum; species Zanthoxylum bungeanum. The sequence goes on along the minus strand of SKCR01037921.1, from coordinate 21,543 downwards.
GTTGACGACAGCAAGCAGACCTGTTTATGAGATAAAAAGGGTCTTGGAAGTAGAATTCAATGATGGGAAGCCATGGTACTATGATATTCAGCGATACTTAGAACATGGGGAAATCCCGAGGAAGCGAGCAGAAATGATAGAATAGCCATTCAGAAGTTGGCTTCTCAGTATGTAAGTTTGAAAGGAGAACTGTACAAGAGGCAAGCCAATGGTATTCAGCTGAAGTGTTTGAGAAAGGAAGAGGTTCAGAAGGTAATGGAAGAAGTACATGCCGGTGTATGTGGACCACACATGAACGGGTTGAATTTTCCCACAAGATAGTGAGACAAGGCTTTTATTGGTCGACCATGGAAGCTGACTGCGCGAAACTAGTAAAGCACTGTCATGATTGTCAAGCACACGGTAATTTGATTCATTTACCGTATACAGAGTTGCAAGGGTTGTCAGAGTCGTGGCTTTTCTCAGCATGGGGAATAGATATGATCGGAGAGATTCGACTGAACGCGTCAAACGGACATCGCTTCATAGTAGTGGCAGTAGACTACTTCTCAAAATGTGTGGAAGCCGAATCATTCTGCAATGTTACAGAGAAGCAAATGGAGAAGTTCATAGCTCGGAATCTCATTTGTCGGTATGGTATACCGCACCATGTGGTCACGGACAATGGAGTCCAGTTTCAAGGAGAAACAAAGGCGATGCTACAGAAGTATGGAATAGGCCATCACAAGTCCTCACCTTACAAGCCGCAAGCAAATGGGTCAGTCGAGGCAGCCAACAAGACGATAAAGACAATTTTAGCCAAGATGATTGAGAATTACAAAGATTGGGCTGATAAGCTACCGTACGCCTTGTGGGGGTACAGAACTTCGGTGAGAACGGCAACATGAACCACGCCTTACTCTTTGGTCTATGGAATGGAAGCTGTATTGTCGGTGGAAGTTGAGATACAGTCCATGCGGGTATTAGCAGAAGCTGAATTGCCTGAACGAGAATGGGCCTCGCAGAGGTTTGAACATTTAGCACTGCTGAACGAGAAGAGGATGAAGTCCTTGCATCACATGCAGATATACCAAAAGAGGTTGGCTCGAGCATTCAATAAGAATGTGCGTCCTACCAAGATCAGAAAAGGTGATTTGGTGCTTAAGCAGTCGAAGCCGTCGACAACGGACCCGAGAGGAAAGTTTAGACCAAACTGGGAGGGACCATACATCATCCAGAAAGTAATAGGAAATGGAGCAGTGAGACTGTTAGACTTGGAAAGGAATGAGTTCACCGAGCTGATCAATGTTGATAGATTGAAGCAGTACCTTGCCTAAGGAAGAGAAGACTGAGCAGTCACCGGCAGAAGACCTAACCCAACGGAATAGGAAATCCATTCATGCATACACATAACGTACTTGCAATTTTTATGTTTTTTCTGTGTTTGCAGGTTTCAGACAAAAGAGAACTGCACAATCACCAGAAGAGAACCAGCAGGAGGAAACTATAAACAGACCTAGGGGCGATCAGAGACACACGTAGGCACATGGAGCCAAGGAGTACAATGAGGGTCTAACCCATCAGGAACAGGGAGTACCTCCACACATGCATACGTACACATCACATGTGCGTGTTTTTTTATCCTGTTGTTTTGTTTGTGTTCGCAGGTCTCAAAGAAAAAAAGGAAAAGCGACAAAACACAAGCAAGAGCAACAAAACAGTATAAACGGTTTTTCAGGGAGGAATCCAAGGGGGCGAAGCACACATTATCAGAGGTCGAAAGGAAGAATTCCAGTGGAGTGTAAAAAAAAGAAGTCATTGATGGTTAAGCATATGTTCGGTGATGACATTGTTTGTTGTAGGGAGAAACCTTAGAAACAATAAGTGCGAGACATGCTCTCATCTGGTACTCTGAATGGATTGATCTCGGCTAGACTCACGAGCACTTGATTACATGATCTCAACAGTAGAAGCCTGATTAGTTGGCAAGACGACTAGTCGAAGAGATAATGGATGAGTGAATGACCGTTTGCCTGGATGTCCACCCTGGATTACTTATGCTACGATATATGATATGGTTGGAAACAAAGAAAAAGACTCTGGGATGAAAAGAAAATAAAAATAGACCGCTTATAACCGATAAGCGTGAAGCTACCCATGGGCGAGTATTAGGACCACCATGAGGAGAAATGCTACCTTAAAGGGTAGGTGTGTCAAAAAAAGAAAAAGAAAAAAAAAGAATGAAAAGAATGAAAAGAAAGAGACAAGGAAAAGAAGAAAACCATATCATGTTGAGTATGAAGAAGTAATCACAGAGTCTGAATAAGACATATAGGTTGGTTAGACCCACTGATCCGATTCTCCGAGACAAAATCATCGAGTTGGCTTACTTAAGGATTAAGCTGCGAAAGAGCATTGGCACACACACACTAGGAGTCTAGTTCGGATCACCTATTCAGACGATTGGAGTTGAGTGTATCGAGTACTTTGAAGGTTCTCAGGTTTTGACGCGAAGCATTCGTTGAGGACGAAAATATGTCTAACTATCAAGATTATCTCGAGAAGAGGCAATACAATATGTTGAAATGAAATATCAGCATCAGTAGCAGTTTGGCCGGGTATGGCACTCTGGGGGCGAGGCCCACATCATTATCAGTATCAGTCTTGCCGGGTATGGCACTTTGGGGGCGAGGCCCACATTAGCATCATTAGTATCGATTTTGCCGGGTATGGCACTCCGGGTATGGAGACACAGCATCAGTTTTGCCAGGTACGGAACTCCGGGTATGGAGATATCACAGCGACGCCTCGGGTATGAGGTTTAGCTTGCCAGGTACGGCACTCCGGGTATGGAGATATCATTGTGACACTCTAGGTATGGAGACACAACCGCGACACCTCGGGTATGGGGTTTAGCTTACCAGGTACGGCACTCCGGGTATGGAGATATCACTGCGACACTCTAGGTATGGAGACGCAACCGCGACACCTCGGGTCATACCGGGTATGGCACAACAAAATCAACTCTGCGACACTCTAGGTATGGAGACGCAACCGCGACACCTTGGGTATGGGGTTTAGCACGCCGGGTATGGCGCAATAAAATCAACAAACTCAACTCAACACAACAGGCAAGTCAAGTGGCAGCTGGCGAGCCAGGTAAGTAAAAATGCATTGCACGTATTTTAATAGGATTGTCATTGTCACACACTGGACAAGTCCCATCAAAGTGGGGGCGACTGTAGGCGCTGCATTTTTGCATATAAGTCCGATGATGAGTCTCGTATGGAGACACTACCTCTTTAATTGTGGAAGCCGCGAGAAACGGACGTCGGAAGGAAAATGGTCAAGAATTGACACATTGATGGATTTAATTCACTGGATTAGCTTCGGGTTCGCTTGTTGGACCTCCGTTTTAAAACATACCTTTAAGCCCAAACCCCCACAAACCACATCCTCAACCCACATATCACTAAACCACACACTAAGCCACACATCAAGCCCACCAACCAAACCCAATACACGCCTAAACAAGAGCAAGCCACACGCCCAATACACCTTCCTAAATAACAAAACACATATTAAACACATGCATAAATCAAGCCAAATCCCCTTCCTAAATTAAAGAAATCTAATGGATCCCTTGCCTAATTAAATCAAATCATATCCCTAACTAAAAGAGAAGAAATCAAATTAAATCAAATCACTTCCCTAATTAAAAGATTTTCCTTATCACATACTAATTTAAAAGATATTCCATTTAATGCACAAATCATTATCCTTCTCAAACAAGGAAAGCCCCCATCCTTTGCCTATAAAAAGAACCATTCACCAACACATTAAACCCCTAACTCATTCATCTTAACTCACAAAAAAAATATAACATCCAGACGGCACCAAAAACCTGTAGCCCTCTCTCTCATTCGACCCTCTCACATGCCTCCTTCCACTCACGTAGCAACCCTTCACACGTAGCCTTGCTTCATGCCACTAGCTTCCCTCAAACTGCCTTACACATAAGCCTTGCTTCACGCCACTTCCTCACGTAAGCAGCTCCCTGACCTAGCACAATCAACGCACCAGCCTCCACTCAACACGTTACTGCCCTCAAAGCCACGCACCAGCCCCCATGCAACACTCACGTCCCAAGCCCTCAAAGCCACGCACCAGCCCCCCTCAAACACTTCACGCCTAGCCACCTTCAACAGCCCCTAACCCTCACGCACCCCTCACATTGCCCAATTCACTGCCGAGAAATAACCCTCAAATTGCCGCACAAAAACACTCACTACCCATCACCAAAAACTGCTCACTGTCCAGCCACTGTACGCACAAAAACACTCATTGCCTATCACCGAAAACTGCTCACTGTCCCACATGCACTGCACACAAACCGCACTCACTGTCCAGCCCCAAAACAGCTGCATAAACTCCCCTGCACTACACGCCCAAACTCCCCCTAAACTATCTAGTTTATCGCGAAAATAATCAAAAAAATACATTGTTTGACCCCCCCCAAAACTGCCCATTTTTACCACCAAAACAGGCCACATCTTAGCTTTAAAAACCGTAAAACAGCAAGCCTAATTCGTGACCAGAAACCGCAGCGAAGCGGAGTGAAAACAGCAGCCCAAACAGTGAAACATCGAAGGAAAATATTGAACCAGTGACCGAAGGAGTTGCGGAGCATCAACCCTTCCGACGGCCGTTGTAACGCGCTTCCGAGAGAGACTACTTAAGAGGCTAGACCTGAGGGCACCCTTTTTATTTATTATCTTTTATTTATTTATTTTATTACTTTATTTCGCATGAATGTTGTGGATTATTGCATGATGTGATTTCCGGATGAACGGAATATGTGTTCTCTCTTGCGGTATATCGGATGGAAACTCGGACGTAAATTCCGTAGCTGAATCCGAATGGACGGTATTACGGTCTAAACTCGGGATACAACTCCACGTACCACTTGAGAGACACACATATTTCGTCTCATCCAACCTTATGTTCGAGCATGATTTAGTCTAGTATGTTATTATTTTTAAGCATGATTATGTTATTTCTTTATGCATGATTTAGTTATTTGCTTTCGCATTAGGAGTTTAATTTACATTTATGTTTAGGATGTTATTTATTCTTTGTATTTGATAATTCAACATGCTCATTGTGTGATATCGTATGTTTGCCGTTATGATAACTTACTTTCAAAGCATGCAAACTTAGACGTAGGACTTACTTTCATGAATGCGAACTAGATTTAGGTTATTCTTGGATATATATTTTGCATAGATTCGGTTAAGTTATTGCACAAATCATTTCATTACAAGTGGCATAAGTAAGGGACCATTCTGAACCCAACGGTTTGAGGTCTTCCCTTGCGAGGGGTGAGTGTGGCCTTAAATCATTTTCCCGGTTCACATCGGGTGGCGACTCCATGTTATTTCTCCGGTTTAGTTCCCCCGCGGGCTATTCCGTACTCCCAACTAGGCCGCGAGCCTGGAACAGCGTCGTCCACGTCTGTGTCCTACAATAACTAAGGCTAGTAAAAGCTTACATAAAGTAAATACTATAAATTAAAAACGTAAATAAAACAATAAAGAAAATACTGGGGGTTAGAGGATCCACTTTTATTACTTCTATTTTAGATATCTCCATTATTATAATATATTATCTTTGCATGACATTACCAACAGACCATAAATGCGATATCCTGATTAAGTCAAATTTATGATTAATTCCAACCGATCATAAAGGCGGTATCCAATTTAGTCAGGTTAAAACCAATTTTATTATGTCCAACCGACCATAAAGGCGGTATCCCATTAATTCAGGTTTTAAATAGTTTATATATTATAATTAATGGAGATTAATCTAAATATTGGTAATAAAAGGTTAACCTTAACCCCAGCAGTGGGAGTTACCTCCTCATCCTGAACAGTAAAATTAAAGACTGATAAGTAAAGAAAGAAAGTACTGTTACGTAAAATAAATAAAATTAAATACAGAAAGCTGTAAATAAACAAGCAAGATACAATCTTCTTCGTATTCTTAAGGAGTTCCGTAGAAGAAAATATGAATTTACAACTGAAATCGGCCTGAATTTATAGGCATCCATGGGTCTCGCGCGTCGCAACGCGCCGTTGATTTGTGCCACATGGCGCGTGGCTTCCAGGGATGATGACACGTGGCTGTCGGTAGAATTATTGGCTCGACGTCGCGACGCGTAAGGGTGTGCGTGTCACGACACTGACGTCAACATGACGCAAACAATGATGTGTTTTCAATGATGAGTGTCGGTAGCATGTGATAGTGTCACGTGTCCGGCGCACGTTAGCAGATTTAATGTGATGTTGACATGTGGCATGCGCATGTTAGTAAAGAAGCATGATAGATAAACTTCTCTGATTGTGACACGTTTCCGGCGCATGTTAGCAGTCTCCGACACACATTAGCATACGACGTATTTTAGCACGACTTATTTTAGCAAATGGCGCATTTTAGCTGGAAATTTACATTTTTTCCATTTTTGTCAGTTCTTCACTGTTTTGGCCCCTAATTGATTCCATAGAGTCCTGTTATTTTATTTATGTACAAAATACCACAAAACACATCAAAATATTCACATAACTCAAGAAACTATACAAAATATTAAGTCAAAGTGACGATAAATATTGATATATTTATAGCTTATCAGCATGCTGCGTAGGCAGCTTGCCTAGTCCCGAAAAATTGATTTTTTGTCCGGTTTTTTATCCCGATGATTTTTCTGGATTCGGATTTATTTCTGGTTTTCCCTACAACACTTGAAAAATAAAATATTATATTTTATTAATTTTAAAAAATACATTCATGCTTGATATCCACGGGTTAGACTCACTTCCGCTGCGCGGGGCACCGATCTGACCCTAGTGGTTCCATAACTGCCCCAACATCATTATCTTGTCAAAGCCGCGTACAGTGTCAGAAATCAACGTCGTGTCGCGACGCGCAAGGCTGAAATTTCCTATAAATAGAAGCTGATTTCATTTTCCAAATTCATTTCTTATCTTAATAAGGTTCTTAATAATCTAAGGATTTATCTTGTTTGTATTTATTTTTAGTATTTTAATTATGTATTTTTATTTCTAGTACTAATAGTTGTTTATTTATTTTATATTTATTTTATGTTTTGTAGTTAATTTCCGCTGGGGGAAGGGTGGAACTTTTATTATGAATATTAGATTAATCTCCCTTAAATTTGTAACATCCCCAAATCTGGGAGATATTACTGGAAGGGGATAGACCGTACTAACCCATAGCCTCTGACTCTCTAACAACTTCTAGTCTTATTCTATATATAAACTCATGCATGGAACCAAAGCCCAACTCACCAAAATAATAATATAATCACTACTCATTATTACACTATTAAAACAAATGCAATCTACAACTTATCGAGAACATTTATACTCATAACAATAACTAATACAAGCTATTAACTAATGCATGACTTCACTATATTCTTGACTAACTTGCACTAGTGGATTCCAACCCTAGTGACTGCATCAGTATTCGTCCTCCCGAGCTTGTCCTTCAAGAATACCTGCAACCACAGAAAACTGGAAGTGGGGGTTAGATCGTCGTATGATCTAAGTGAGTGGATGAAAATCTGGAAAACTGATATAAAAATTTCCGGTTCTAAAACCAATGTTCCAGAAATATCTTTATATGAAAACTCTTTTCTGAAAACTTCATCTGAAATCTCTTTTATGACACTTGTCTTTTTGAAATCTACTTTTGTAAACTGTTTCTGAAAATCTGATAGCTGAAACTCTTTTCTGAAAATCTATTATCTGAAAACTGGTATGTATCTAAAAAACTTGACGTATGGGGGTGTTACGTATCGTCGTCCCCCCATATGCCTATCTGGAGCCAGGAATGCAAAACCATAATTGGGGAGGTTAGTACGTATCGCCGTCCCCCAAAATATGCCACTCATGTCCCTGAAACTAGTGGTCTTGGGGCATTACGTATTGCCGTCCCCCAAGCCACTGAACTAGAGTCGGTACTGCTGATCCATGCTACTACCTGACCCTGAAACTAGGGTCTAGGGGCATTACATATCGCTGTCCCCCTAGCCCTGAACTATGATCTGGAGCGTTACATATTGTTGTCCCCCCAGTCCTCTACATGTGCACATGTTATCTGTCCATCAATTCCAAACTGTATCCAGTTACATACTAGGGTGGGTTTTTTCCTCATGCCCCGAAAAACACAAAACATGTTTTGAAAAATATTTCTTTCAAATATAACTCAAATCATAAGCTTTTATGCAATAACTGTAATTAAAAATGATCTATCGACCTAAGGCATAAAAGTAAATATGTTGTAAAAATAACAACATGAAAATAAATTTAAAAGAGTAGTGTCCACTCACAGTTATTGGAATTGCGCTAGTTTTTCTTTACTTTGCTGGTGAAACTTGTGGTTCCTGCGATGATCTAATATTGGATAAACTAGATTAGAAATGGACTAAAAAACTTACTACAAAATCGGATTTAAATTAGCTTATTCAAATAAGTGTTATCACTCAGAAGGCATCATACATATATCATGATGTATACGGGTTGATACAAGACTTATAGGGTAGCCCCTAACGCGTTCGGGTGAAACTGAAATGATTAGAAACGAATTTAGGGAAATTTCTAACCTCGCGTCGCGACGCAGGTTTGGCTGCGTTGCGACACGTGCTGACCAGAAGCGTACCATAACTTTTGCTTTACGCGTCGCGACACAAGAACCTTACGCGTCGCGATGAGTAACACACCAGAGGCGTTCTTGGGAAAATTCTCAGATAGCGTTGTGACGCGGAGCGTCTGCGTCGCGACGCGAGGCCCAAATTCAGACCTTCACTTCATCCTCTCACACTTGATTATAGCTAACACATCCCACAAACACCCCACACAAGAAATCATCAACAACAAACATCCAAAACATCATTAACATCACTCTCAACAATGACTCACATGTAAAATTCAAAAATTGGAGGTTTACCCACAATAATAAATTTCTTAACATTTAAACCGAATCACCACACAAACAATTAACTCAACTAATCTCCAAATACAAACAATATCATTCGTATTGCCTAAACCAATCAAATCTATCATTTATTCTTAATCTTGTTTCCAAAATCAAATAAATTGGGGATCTCTAACAACCATTATTTTTCTCATCATTAAATTTATATAAACATCAATTACCACAACTCAACAACATCATCAATCATTAAATCATCAAAATACCAAAATCCCAAAACTTGGGTTGAAGTTTCCTTACCTTCTTTCTCTTGTTGTTTCCTTCACCTTCCAAGTCTTCCAAGGTTACCAAGCTTTTTCTCTATTTCTTCTCTTCCTCTTCTTCTTCTTTTTCCTCTTTCTTCTTCTTCTTCTTCTTTCCTCTATTCTTCTTCTTCTTTTCTTCTTTCCCTCCTCACGTTACCTATCTCTTCTTCTTGTATTAGTGAATAATATCTCTTTTTATTGTGGACATTTAAAAAGAAATAAGAAGAGTGTAGAAATTTGGAGAAGCTTGGAAATTTACAAAAATGTCATTCGATTACTATTCATCTGAATTTTTGATCTGTGTTTTTGACTCACTTCTATCCGAATTTGGAAACATATTCAACACGAAAGTTGTAGGTCTCAGTCTAAGCTTTCTGACGATATAAAATTCATAAGAATCGGAGTTCGTATGAGAAAGTTATGGCCCAAATACCATGGGTTGTTCAGAATAAAACATCGTAAAATTTTCGCATCGAAGTTTCGAAGAATTTACCGTTTATCCCCAAGTCGCTCCATGATTGTATAAAATATATATATATACTCGGACATAATCTATATTACGTAACACTCGCTCTGCGATGTAACAGTTCTACAATGCAAAAGTAGTAGAAACTACCGGTAGTTACAAAATTATAGTATATAAATCTCTAAAACTTGACTAAATTGGATACCGCCTTTATGGTCGGTTTGACTTAATTCAATTTATTTTAACCTGACTTAATTGAATACCATTTTTATGGTCGGTTGGAATTAATTTAAATATGACTTAATCAGGATACCGCATCTATGATGGGGTTGGTAATATAATGCAAATTTATATATTATAATAAGGGAGATTTCTAGATTTGAAATAGTAAAGGTGGATTCTCTAACCCCAGCACTTTATTTTTAATCTAGGGAAGTGATGAAGAACAATATTCACAAGTTTAATAATTGATTTTCTTTATATTATGGGTAATGGTTTAGGCTTGTTTATTGAATCTTAAGCTTAATGCTTCTTGTTGCCTGATCACCAATAAGATTGATGTGGTAAACTTAAAATGAACTTGGAAAATAGATTTTAGGTTTCAGCCTTAGATTCAATAACACGATCTCACCTTAGGGTAGATTTCCCTTTGAGTAGATTTCCTTCCAGTATAGACATATACATATCGGGGGTGGGTAGCCACAATTGGAACTTGAACTTAATGAATTTGGGTAACTTGGTTAACATAGTAATATAGTTAATTGGGTTACTTTGGGTGTTTGCATCTGACCATCGGAAGAGACTTTTGCATATTTTCGTGTTCCAGGTTAACAAACTAATTTATTACACATATATATGAAAATCAATTCATCATTAGAATAATATTGTGTGGAATCACAACCCTAGATGTTTGTTTTCTTTATTATTAATTTCATTTGTTTTATATTTATTTATTTAGCAAATCCACATTCAACCAACCAATCAAGCAATCATTCCTTTCTCACCTCAATTAGATACCTGTAAATATTTAGCATCAATAATTAATAACAACAGTATAAATTAAGTCCTCGTGGGATCGATATTTTTATACTACTTGAGCGATACGTGCGCTTGCGTTACGTGTGTGTTTACCACCGATCATCTATGGATGACCTTACCACTGAAGAGTAATAACATATTTGACTTGGTCTATGTGTTGACTACCAAAACTACCCTCGTGAGGGTTTTGATGACTCTTGGGTTTTGGCTGTGGTCGTGCATGAAACTTTCATTTCTCATTAGTGGTCAATGCAGATGTGATTTTGGCAAAAGTATCTTTCAAATCAATCAATGTTTGCACATTTTGGTTATTGATGACTTCTTGTTTCTCAATGAATGCATACAAGGTTTCCTCAAGGGTTTTCCTAGGCGGTGGGACATATGGGGCATAATTCTGGAAATTTTGGAAATTTCGGAAATTTCGGTGTACTTGGGGAGGTTGTTGCAATGATCGTGTTTGGTTATCGTTCCTCTAATTGAAGTTTGGATGATTTCTCCAACTAGAATTGTAGGTTTGGGAGTATGAGTTTGTATTTTATCTCTTGAAGATATTTATGAAACTGACTTGGTCTCTTGAAAATGTTTATGAAACTGACTTGGTCATGGAGACATTCTTGCAGGGCTGGAAATATTGGGTAAACTTATGTGGCATGTTTATTTGAATTAAAAATTTTACATGTGACTTCTTGAATTAACTTGACATTATCACTCTTCTTCATTTATAATGCCTCAACTTTTTTAGCTAAAGATGCATATTTAGTAGAAAGGTCATGGTCTTCCCTAAGGTTAAACATATCTTTACCAGATGACTGTGGTTTTACAGACGACTTATAAGTGACAATTATGTCCCATTATTGTGCATTCTCTACTATGTGTTCTAGGTAATCTAGTACATCTTCGAGATTTTTGTCCATAAACTCACCATTACACATCATTTCCAATACTTGTCTACCTTGGTGTGTTAAACCCTCATAGAAGTAGGAAACCAGCCTCCATGTTTCAAACCCGTGATATGGACAAACATTCAACATCTCTTTAAATATCTCTCAACATTGGTAAATTATTTTCACCGACTCTTCTGTGAAAGTTGTGATTCTTCTTTTAAAAGAATCAGTCCTGTGAGGGGGAAAGAAATTTTTTCAGAAATTGCTCTTGTAAATCATCTCATGTTCCGATGAATCATGACCTAAGGTTTTGCAGCCAAATTTGAGCTTTATCCTTTAAAGAAAAAGGAAAAAAACTTAAGTCGAATTATATTCATACTGCAATGTTGGTATGTGCAAGTATTACATACCTCTTCGAATTCCCTTAAGCGTTGATAAGGATTTTCTGATTTTATACCGTGGAATGTGGGTAAAAATTGGATGATACCTAGTTTAAAATTGAAACGTGATGCATCTGAGGAGAAATCAATGCAAGATGGTGATCGTATCTTAGTGGAATTCATGAATTCTCTGAGTGTCATGGGATGATTAAGATCGCCATGCCGAGACTCATGTTCTTCCTGATCAACTGGATTTTCATTTTGGTTATATGTTATTTTGACTGACAATGAAGGTGATGGAGACTCTCTATTTAATATATCGCTAGATGATCGCGACTAATATCTCATGCAATCTAAATGCAGACTATATGCTAAAATTTAAATGTGTAAATTCAATACTTAAAAAAATTAATAAACAAGTGAAAAAAATAAAAATAAATGACAAAAGAAAAAGGAAAAAATAAAAGAAAATAAAGAAAATACAAATGTATTGATCAAATCTAAAAACGTCATCTGATTCTTGTCAATTCAGATCTCAATTGAATTTCTCGTTCAACTGTTTCAATTTCTCGAATTAGATTCTCACAAAAAAAATTATGGAAGAATCTCTAGATGGGGATGGTTCAAAAAATTCTTTGGCAAAGTGCAAACTCTATTTTAATTGAGTTTTCTGTTTCCTATAACCTTGAAGAATCAAGTATATGGTTTGTCTATATGTGAGATGTCTGGGTTCAGGATTCATTTAGGATCAATCAGGACATCTTGGATCTACACAAATGAAAAGAAAAAGAAAAAAATGAGATGCAGAAAATACAAAAAAGAAAAGAAATACAAAATAAAAAAATAAAAAGAAAAGAAAAGAAAAGAAAAGAAAAACATGCAAGGATGTTAAATTATTTTATCTACTAAATTATATTCCTCGGCAACGACGCCAAAAACTCGACACACTCACAAAGTGGTTCTTTACTCTCAAGTATAAGAGTGTTGAAGTAATAAAATAACTTGGTAAGTTCGGGGTCGATCCACATAGAATAGATTTAGTAAAATAAAATAATAATTCGAGTGAAAATAAAAAGATTGAATTGTTTGAAGTGATTGACAATTTTAAATTGGATTGCAACAATAAAATAAAATACTGGGGTTAGGGGATCCACTTATAATATTTCAAATTTAGAGAAATCTTATTTTTTATATTATATAAATTGTCATTATTACCGAGTTAATTTATTAATCAGCCATAAAAGGTGGTGATAATATTTGTCTATAACGAGTCCAGTTAGGTACTCAATTATGTCAAATAAATAAAAATCAGTCATATAGGCGGTAACAAAATTTGTCAATAATTAATCCATATTTAAATTAAATATTAGTTTTTAAATTACAATTCATATATTATAATACATATGAGATTAATTTATATTCTCATATTAAAAGCTTCACAATTTACCTCAGCATGATGAAATTAGCTACTCATGATTTCAATAAAAACATGCATAATTTTATTACTGAAAGGAAAATGAAATGACAATAAAACTTGAAAAATAAAATACACAAGAGCTAGAACTCCATAAAATTTCAGAGAAAATTATGAATTTCGGGTTGAGGAAATGAGGTGTTGAGCACCTTTATTTATAATAGAGGGCTCAGCACCCTCACCTGCAAATTGCATCATGCAATTTGCAATGATTAGTGGGACGCACTTTTTATATTTTTTTTGTTTTTTTTCTTTTTCTTTTTTCTGTAATAATTACATATAACACATTTTGATTTTTTTTTAATCAATTTCAGCCTTGAAAACTTCAAAACTAGAAATTCTTGTAAACATTAAAGTTGTAGATATTTGAGTCTTATTTTATCTGGAACTAGAATCGCCTCAATTCGATATCGGAGTAAAAAAATATGATCAAAATACGAAAATTACGCAAAGTTAGAATTTCTGAAATTGTACAGTGTTATAATACCATTTTAAGTTTCTGGCCTCCAAAATACAAATGTCAAGTCAATTTTTCTAGTTATGCATCTAAAGTATTATTTCACCTACATAAAAAATAAAAATCACAATAAAAATATATAAATATAAATTTAATTCATAAATGTGCTAAATTAAGAGGATTAATGAAACTATAAATGTAAAATAATTATTTTTCCTTTTAATAAATGTATATTTTTTAGTGTTCATCCGAAATAAAGTAGCTACTATATCACGATTGATGGTGCATATATATAATAAAATATTATTATAAACTAAAATGTGATATAAGTGGTTATTTATTTATCATTTCATTATCATATGATAATTTGTATGAGAATAAAAGGCGATAAAAGATTTTATTTTAGTAATGACTAATTTATTTTTTCATTTAATATTATTGGTGAGCTAAATATTTTATTACTGTTTTTCAGAAAACCGAAGTATAATTAAAAAATGAAGAATTTTTCACGAATAGTTTTATTGCTTTAATTTCATTGATGTTTTACCCTTTCCATTACAACTACACAATTCTACATTTATTAATGACTTTGATTAAATGTTGAGCTAATATAATTTGAATTCGGTATTGAACTGAATTTTGAATTTAATTTTTATATAAATTATGATTTGTTATTATTGGATAATAATTTAAATACAACTGAATTTTAACCGTATATTATTATTAAATCACACACGAAATGATAAAAGATTATGAAAAATTTAATATAACTGATCTGGGTCCAAATTTTTATAGTTTTGGCAGCTTAACCCATATAGAGTTTGAATGGTGTAAATGGGTTTAGGCATTAAGAATTAAATTACATCTTGAAAATCATATTTTAAAAATATTTTTATGTTAAAATTATTTCAAATATATTGAAATAAAATAATAATACTCCCAAACTTACCTTTAGAAAAGTGGACTGGATTAGATAGAGTGAAGCTGCTAACACCACTTTCTTATCCTTTTAAAATCTCTTTTTAAACTAACTTTATGATTTGATTATTATTAATGAACCTGAGACAATCAAAATTTTAGTTATTCCGTTTAAATCCGGATCGAATAATTTGACTCGGAATTTCCAATATTTTCTTAAAAAAATTAGACTAAAATATGAAGACTAAACCGACATTTACCCAAGAAAAACAAACCTGATGAGGAGATTTAATGTCATAATAACATATGAATCCCTATTGGGGTTTTTTTAACCCTGCGTATGGGCATAGTTTCTTTGTTTATATCAAATAGGTCCTAACCAAACCAAAACACCGTTGATGGTAACAGTCATCTTCGTTTCTGGGTTCCTTCTCTATCCCTTCAAAATTCAAAACCCTCCTTAACCCTCTCTCTGTTTCAGTAAAGTCGCAATTATTATTGCTTATTAGTTAATAAAAATGGTAGCTTCAGCTTTCTCAGCTTCTTTGAGCTTATCTGCCACTTCTTTCAATAGAACCTCCGCTTCATTTTTCTCTAACAGGTACCCAACGGCAGATATGAAATGGGTTTAATTATTTATTCAATTTACTATTACACTTATTCGGTTACTGTGTTCTTACAAGTACTTGAACAATCAGTAAAAACACAACACAAAAAATTAAAGTAGTAAGGAAATCCAAAATCAGCCCCTGATATAATGCTTCAGACCCTGATGAGTTGATTCAGACCCTGATGAGCAGAGCAGACCCTGATGAGCAGAGCGGACCCTGACGAGCAGACCCACACGAGCAGACCCTGACGATTAGAGTCAGACCCTGACGAGCAGACCCACACGAGCAGACCCTGGCGAGTAGAGTCAGACCCTGATGAGCAGACCCACACGAGCAGACCCTGATGAGCAGACCCTGGCGAGCAGAGTTAGACCCTGGTGAGCGGACCCTGAAGAGCGGACCCTGATGAGCGGACCCTGAAGAGCGGACCCTGATGAGGAAGGTGCTTCAGACCTTGAATCAGCCTCTGACGATCCAGAAATCAAATTATAACGATCCAGCAAACAAGATCAGACCCAATGCTTCACTATTCGAGGCTTGTTGATGCGGCAACAATCTCCTTAAAACAAATTCGTCCCCTACGAAGGTGTAGTAGAACGTGAGATGTTTGTCTCCCAGGATGCAACGGAAATAAACAAGTATGGGCACCACCAAACTTGTTTCCAACGAACCACAAAGTGTTCGAACTCTTCTAACAAAAACAAAGAAAATTCGAGGGGAAAAATGCTTTCTTAAAACGAAAACTGTGTGTTTCTTTTGTCTTGTGTATTCTATATATCAAAAACGAAAACAAAGAAAGTTCCTTAAAAATAATAAACATGCCAATTAAATCACATTAGTGGGAGACCTTTCATTTGTAGTAACCACCAAGTTAATTAATAGAATTAATTTAACTATTATGGAACTTCAAAAGGCTTGGAAAAATAAAGAGACAGACTTGCAAAAATTGGCTGGGTCGGGCCCGCACAATTTGGTTTGGCATTCGTGTACGCAGGACGCGCGGGTGCACACGAGTCAGGCCTGATCGGATTTTGATTTGCACCCCCCTGCGCGCGCACGTAGAGAGATCTTATCCTTATAACACTTACCCATCTACATATGAGCAATTATATATAAGCACAATTTCTCTCTATTAGCTTTCCCATGTGGGACAAGCTCATTTCTCCTATTTTCCAACACCAATGGGTGAACTTGAGCAACAATTTCTCATTCACCCAAGCACCATTTTAAGCATATGAATATACCATTTCGAACTACTCACGGAGGAGTATCCGAATCACTCAAAAACAACCACTAACACGAAGTGGACCATGCTTAAAATTGTACCTCAAAATGCTTACTTGTGAGCATTTTCCAACAATCCCCCACATGAATGAAATTGGCGAAAAACCGTCAAATAAAATTATTTTATAGAAACATTTTATTTTAACCTTGAAGAGTTCAACGGTCCAACACCTGCATAGGATAGGTAGGCCTCAGCCTTTGAACCTTCCCTTGTGAAAATACATCTCTTTTACTGGCTGACAGTGGACACGATGTCATTGAACTATACTGTCGTTCATGTAAATGAAAAACATATATCACACAGATGTTTTACCTAACACATCAGAGTTCTCATTATTATGTTCATTTTGGCCATGAACATCTACCTGGTTCTGCAAGAGTTTCTAAGAATTGAGCCCAATAAAATTCCCTTTGAAGCGGCCCCACTTCTCTCTCACATAGGTGATTTCTTATTTAAGAGTATCTCGTAATACTATGCTCGGATTCCCGACGCATAAGAATCATTAAAAGCATTTGCTTAACCTCTATCCATACGAGCATCACTGTTTCATTTCACCAAAGGAATGGACTAGAGGGTAACCCCACAGTGAACCAATTATGTCTTTTACGAGTAGGTTGTCCCATTGAACCTAGATCTTGGGATCTCCAGTCAACAATGTTGGGTTTTCCTTCGTAATAAACATTTATCTAATGGGCTTTAGTCTCATTCCCCTCGCTGATTTCACAACTAACTCTATGTTTAACCCTTTGGTTAGCGGATCTGCAATGTTATCATTTGACTTTACATAGTCAATCGAAATAACTCCAGTAGAGAGTAATTGTCTAACGGTATTGTGTCTACGACGAATATGTCTAGACTTACCATTATACATATTGTTATGTGCCATTCCAATTGCAGATTGACTATCACAATGAATGCAAATTGCTGGCACTGGCTTAGGCCAACTTGGAATATCCTCTAAAAAATTTCGAAGTCATTCTGCTTCTTCAGCACACTTATCTAATGCAATGAATTCTAATTCCATTGTAGATCTGGCTATCACAGTCTGTTTGGAGGATTTCCATGATATAGCTACACCTGCTAGTGTAAACACATAGCCACTGGTAGACTTTGAGTCTTTCATATCAGATATCCAGTTTGCATCACTGTATCCTTCGATTACGGCTGGATATCTATGATAGTGCAACCCATAATTACGAGTATAACGTAAAACATGAGTATTCTTACTATTGCTTTCAGTGATCAACCCTGGATTACTCGTAATCTCTGAGCTTTGTTAACTGTACAAGCTATATCAGGCCTTGTACAACTCGATAAATACACCAGACTCCCGATCACTCTAGAGTATTCTACTTGAGATATACCATCTCCCCTATTCTTCGATAGATGTAGACTCACGTCTAAAGGAGTTCTAGCCACAGCAGAATCATCATTGTTGAATTTACCAAGAATTTTATCCACATAGTGCGACTGATCAAGAATAAGTCCATCTGGACTTCTCGAGATCTTTATTCCCAGAATGACATCTGCTAAACCCATGTCTTTCATGTCAAACTTGGATTTCAGCATATTCTTGGTAGATTTTACTATTTTAACATCACTCCCGACAATCAATATGTCATCAACGTAGAGACATAAAATGACATAGCCAACTTTTGTCTTTCTGACATAGATACATTTATCACATTCATTGATTTTGAAACCATTTGCCAACATGGTATCGTCAAACTTTTTATGCCACTGTTTCGGAGCTTGTTTCAATCCATACAAGGATTTTACTAACTTGCAGACTTTCTTTTCTTGTCTTGGAGCTATAAAGCCTTCAGGTTGTTCCATGTAGATTTCTTCATCTAAATCTCCATTCAGAAATGATGTTTTCACATCCATCTGATGTACCTCAAGATTGCGCAAAACTGCAATCGCTAGTATCACCCTTATGGAATTTATTCTCGTTACAGGAGAGTAAGTATCAAAGTAATCAAGACCTTCACGTTGTCTGTAGCCTTTAATTACAAGTCTTGCTTTGTACTTGTCAATTGATCCATCTGCCTTCATTTTCCTTTTGAAAATCCACTTGGACCCTAAAGGTTTACATCCTGGAGGAAGATCCACTAACTCCCAGGTGTGATTTTGTAAGATGGATTCAATTTCACTATTGATGGCATATTTCCACAAAGCACCATCAGCTGACCTTACAGCTTCGTTATAGCTTTGAGGATCATTTTCTAGCAAAAATGTCAGAAAATCTGGACCAAATGATTTTTCTGTTCTAGCTCTTTTGCTACGTCTTGGTTCAAGTTCAACATCTTGTTGATCCTCTGGAACATTTATATGTTCTCGGTCCTGACTATCTTCAATGATAGCCGCATGTGCCCGATTGTGCACATTTGAATTCGAATTAGTTTTACAAGAAAACACATATTCGAAAAAGGATGCATTCCTCGACTCCATTATCGTATTTTTGTGAATATTTGGTATATCAGACTCATGCACAAGAAATCGATAAGCATTACTGTTATGTGCATATCCTATGAAAATACAATCAACGGTTTTTGGTCATATCTTCACCTTCTTAGGTGGAGGAATGATTACTTTCGCAAGACACCCATACACTTGTATAAATTTATAGGAAGGTACTCTTCCTTTCCACATTTCATAAGGAGTTTTCCCTGCTTCTTTCTGTGGTACCTTATTTAAAAGGTAATTAGCTGATATAAAACAGCTTCTCCACATCCTGAGGTAAGCCAGAGCTGATTAACATAGCGTTCATCATCTCTTTCAAGGTACGATTCTTCCGTTCTGCAATCCCATTGGATTGAGGTGAATAATGAGTTATGGTTTGATGTATGATTCCATTTTGTTCATAAAGTGATTCAAAAGTAAAACATACTCACCACCACGATTCTCGTAACTTCTTAATTCTTTTATTCAGTTGGTCTCAACTTCATTCTTATAGAGAACAAATTTCTCTATAGCTTCGTCCTTGCTTTTCATCAAATACACATAGCAAAATCTTGTGCAATCATCAATAAAGGTAATAAAATATTTATTACCGCCTCTTGATTGTATTGAATTAAAATCACATACATCGGTATGAATTAGATCAAGTGGTTCAGAGTTTCTTTCAATACTATGAAAAGATTATCTAGTTAGTTTTGCCTCAACACAAGTATTACACTTATGTCTGTTATCAATTTTAAAATTGGGAATGTGATTCATTTTAATTAATTTCCGCAATGAATTAAAATTAACATGTCATAATCTACCATGCCATAGATTAGAGTACTCAACAATTTAAGCAGAAGAACTAGCTTTATTGATATTCTTGGGTTTAACAACCATTACATTGAGCTTAAAGAGCCCAACTGTAACATACCATTTTCCCACATACATCCCATTTTTAGTCAAAACTATTTTATCAGACTCGAACACCATCCGAAATCCGTGCTTGTTCAGAAGTGATCCAGACACAATATTCTTTCGTATTTCTGGTACATACAGAACGTTGTTCAAAGTCAACTCTTTCCCGGAGGTCATCTTCAGAATCACCTTTCCTTGACCTTCAATCTCAGATGTTGCTGAATTTCCCATGTATATTTTTCCCCATTACCAGTAGGCTCAAATGAAGAAAACATGCTCTTGTCCGAGCACACATGTCGAGTGGCACCAGTGTCAATCCACCACTCTCTTAGGTTAAAACCCACCAGATTCACCTCAGAAACCACAGCAGAAAGGTTAATGTCTGAAACATCTTGAGTCACGTTTTGCATCACATTAGCCTCTTGTTTCTTTTTCTTCTTCGGCAGTCTGCACTCAGAAGACTTGTGACCCATTTTGTCACAATTGAAGCATCTTCCTTGAAATTTGGATTTCTTGGAAACTCCTCCTTTAGGGCCCATCTTTGACCCTTTGTTCTTGAGGTTCTTATTTTTATGGCCATGTTCAACAACATTTGCTTTGGCCTCATGAGTTATTCCTCTCTTGTCAGATACTCTGTTATCTTCCTCAATTCTAAGCTTAAGAATCAAGTCTTCAATGCTCATTTATTTTCGCTTATGCTTTAGATAATTCTTGAAATCTTTCCAACCAGGTGGTAGTTTCTTAATTATCGAGGCTACTTGGAAGGTTTCACTTAAAACCATCCCCTCAGCATGAATTTCTGCTAGAATAATCTGCAGTTCTTGTACTTGGCTTAACACATTTTTGGAATCAACCATCTTAAAATCTAGGAAACGGCCTACGATAAATTTCTTAGTACCGGCATCCTCAGTTTTATATTTTCGATCTAAAGATTCCCAAAGCCCTTTTGCTGTTTTCATTCCGGCGTACACACTGTACAAGGAATCACTTAGCCCATTTAGCACATAATTCCGACATAGGAATTTAGAATGTTTCCAAGCATCGATGGCACTGATCACTTGAATATCAATCTCACATTCTTTGGGTACAAGAGCATCTTCCTTTAGGAACCTAGCAAGGTTCAACGTGGTCAAGTAGAAAAATATTTTTTGTTGCCACCGTTTGAAATTCTGACCACTGAATTTTTCAGGTTTTTCCGCAGCATGATTGACATGGCTCACATGTCCAACAGGTTGTCTAGCCACAAAGGCAGCAACACTTTGGCCAGCCACAGAGGTTGCCACAACACTTTGGCCAGCCACAGAGGCTGGAACATTTTGGCCAGCCGAAGAGGCTGCCATGTTCGAATCAACTGTGTTTGGACTGATTTCC